>JAJJWX010000324.1:0-129343 GCA_023529315.1 Papaver bracteatum | reverse complement strand
CGGGGAACTTGCTAGCCTGGTGACCTTCGACGGTTGAGATTTTGCATCTTGAGAGGTGCGTTGCACACCTTAGTTTTGGTAGTGAGGGCCATCGTGGTGGCACGACTAGGTTGGCATGCCGTTGGCATGGTAGGGTTTGGCGTGGCCAAACTTAGGTTTTCGGACCCAAAAGTCATGAGGTGACTTTAGACGGCCAGGATTCGCTCCTGGGTTTGAAGGGTGGCCATTGATGGCCGCATGCCTTTATTTTGGTGGACGGATAGAGAAGGTGCGACTAGGGTGTTGTTGAGACTTGGCGCGTGTGGTCAATGGTCTTCCATGGGCGTATGGCATGGCTAGGGCCAAGGCAAAGGCATTTGGCTTGGCATACTGTGACTTGCATAGCTAAGGCCAAGGCATGGGTGTTCGGCTTGGTGTGGCTAGCTTGGCTAGGTGTGGTTTGGCTTGGTGCGCGGGGCTAAGGGTTTTCCATGGTCGCATGGCATAGCTAGGGCCAAGGCAAGGGCGCTTGGATTGGTGTGTCTAGCTTGCTTGGTGCGGTTTGGTTTGGGCGTGTGGGGAAGGGGGTTTGTATGGCCGCATGGAATAGCTAGCTTTGGTCAGGTGCGTGACCAAGCTAGGGTTTTTCAGGCCAAAGTCATGAGGTGACTTTGGGTGGCCAAGATTTTCTCATGGGTTTGAAAGGCAACCGTTGATTGGTGCATGCCTTATCTTTAGTAGCCGTGGGGGAAGGCCAGGTAGGTGGCATGGCTAGGGCGTTATTTAGACTTGGCATGAGGGGCCAAGGGTTTTCCATGGGCGTATGGCATAGATAGATTTGTTCAGGTGCGTGACCAAGCTAGTGTTTTTTGGGCCAACGTCATGAAATGACTTTAGGTGGCCAGGATTTTCTCTTGGGTTTGAAGGGCAACCGTTGATTAGTGCATGACTTCTCTTTAGTAGCAGTGGGGGTACGGCTAGGGACAAGGTGAGGGCGCTTGGCTTGTCATGACGTGACTAGCATGGCTAGGGCCAAGGAAAAGTGCGTTTGGCATGGCGCGACTAGCTTGGCAAGGTTTGGTTCCACTTGGCATGCGGGGCCAAGGGGTAACCTTGGGCGCATGGCGTGATCTTGGCATGTGGGGCCAAGGAGTAGCCATGGGATATAGGCGCGGTCTTGGCATGGGGGGCCAATGAGTAGCCATGGGCGCATGGCGCGGTCTTGGAATGTGGGGCCAATGAGTAGCCATGGGGGCATGGCGTGATCTTGGCATGTGGGGGACAAGGAGTATCCATGGGCGCTAGGCGCGGTCTTGGCATGTGGGGCCAAGGAGTAGCCATGGGCGCTAGGTGCGGTCTTGGCATGTGGGGTCAAGGAGTAGCCATGGGTGCATCGCGTGATCTTGGCATGTGTGAGCCAAGGAGTAGCCATTGTCGCTACGCGCGGTCTTGGCATATGGAGCCAAGGAGTAGCAATGAGTGCATGACGCTTTTAAATTGGGTTAGGCGCGTAACCAAGCTAGGGTTTTAAGATAAAGGTTATGTGGGGACCTTAGACGGCCAGGATTTTCTCCTGGGATTGAAGGGAAACCGTTGATTGTTGCATGCCTTCACTTTAGTGTCCGTGAGGAGAAGGCCAACAGGATAGCGTGGCTAGCATAGCTAAGGCCATGGCATGGTGCGATTGGCTGTCGTGCAGCTCATCATGATTTGCCGCTAATGATGTTAGCATGGGTTGTATTGTTTTGACGTGGTTGGTTGTGGTCGGGCATGATTTGTCATTGGCACACGAGATGTGGCTAGCATAGCTAGGGCCATGGCATGGTGCATTGGTATGGCACTGGCTAAATTGGGCTGGCATGATTTGCCATTGGCACAAGGGGTACGATAGCATGGTTGGCATGCTTTGGAGTGGTTCTCGGTGTATTGGTAATGATTTTCCATTGGAACACGAGATGTATTGGTCATAGCTGAAATGCCATGGCATGGTGATTGGTATGGCGCCGCTAACTGGGTTAGTGGTCAGCATGATTTTCCATTGGCATAAGCATGGTTGGCATGCTTACGCAGCTTATGTGCCTGGCATTATTTGCTATTGGCACACGATATGTGGAATAGTATTACGGTGCTGCAAGTGACGCATAATGATAATGCGTTACAGAGTTGCAGGCCAAGTCAGAGTTCCGCCTTAATGGCGCATTGCGAAAACCATAATAGCGTTATACTGGATAGACCGAAAAGTGTTGTCGAGAATGACATGACCTACAGGGACAATGAAGCACAAGAGTGGCGCTACATTGTAAAGATATTTAGCTAAGGAATGAAGCTTATTGGCCGACACAATGAAGCTTCATTAAGGAGAAGGCAAGACGAAGCCAAAGTGACAAGATGCAACATGTGATGTTGGCATTTAAGGCATATCCGTGGAATTGAGTTGGCCCAAACTCAAGGATGATGCAAGAGTGTAGAATAGATCAAGAGTTGGTCTATGGCATTAGTTTAAGGCTGGCCAAAGCTTGAACAATGCAAAAAATTTGGCAATGCAAGAGTTGCATTGCTATTGTCAAGCTAATTGGCGAAATGAAGCATATGTGACGCATGAGTAACTAGAGTGAGCTTAAGGAGTTGGCCTCGACAAGTAAAGCATAAAGAGTGTCCTCAAGATTAACTTAGAGTAATAAATGCAGGGCCAAGAGGGCTGTACGTTGGAGCAAGGCAGAATCTAGTAGGCCCAAGACAAGGGCGCAATAAGGCTCAAGTGACGATTACAAGTTGGTTACGAGTTAGTCACAAGCATGCCAATGACGCGTGATGAAGAGGAGCGGTTATAAAGGAGTTTATAATCATGGGAGAAGAGTTTTAACCACCAAGAGAATAGTGTTGGACGATTGGCTAAGTTAAAAAAACCGGCAGTTAAAATCAGTAGTTGGCGATTATGAAAACTGCCCCGATGAGACAAATGGATGTCTCTAGCATGTAACGGCATGCACGGTTTGGCCAAGCAAAGCTACTGTATAAATAGTCCTAAGGCATGGGAAATTCGGCTTAAGATAGCCCGTAGAGAGTGAAACTAACATATGTGAGAGTGTAGTTTGCATATGTGAGTGAATATGAGAGTTTTTTGAAGACTTAGACTTGGTTCAAGGAGTGAACAAGTTTGGTTAAGTCCCCAAGTGGGCAAGTTTTGTATTTCTTCCTTTGATGCAATAAAAAGAGTTGATTGTGTCATGTTCTAAGTGTTCTTGGTTGGCTGATTGTTGTTGGTAAAGTATGGCATGAATTGAGTGCATTATGGGGTGCATTTGATGAGCTTAGAGAAGAGAAAGAAGGCTATAAAAGACTTCCGCTGATTGACATGATGTGTTGGCTGTTTGCATAGGTGCAAACTTATAAGGCTGAAGTGCAAGTGGTGAAGTTCGATTCACAAGACCATTATGCTTCCTGGTTACACTTTCGCAGAAAATTCTTGGTGAGTTTGAAGGTGTGACAGTTTCTGGTATCGAGCTGTATTTTGGTACGCTAAAGTGTATTTGTTGGATAATACACTAGTGATTCTTTCCCTCTAAAGCTATTTTCCTGTGAGCAAGTAAGTGGAGCATTATTTTCAGAATATTGCATTAGAAATGAGTTCTAATGGCATGATGATCGACGAAGAACTACCGATACGTTTGATCAACTTGGAGGAGTATGGCAGTAATCTTGATGATTTTGTCATAGACATGGGCTGTGATAGCCTTGAAAATCCTCTTGTTTATGAAGATAAGGGCAGGCTAGACCTACTTGAAGGAAGAACATCAGATTGGTTTAAAGAATTTGACGAAAGGGTTGGTGTAGTCGAGGACAAGGTGTTCGATGCAACCTTGTTGAATTGTGAAACCAATGGAAGTGACTGAATTGAAGGTGCAATTCAGTGACATAAAGACCATACTAACAAGCCATGCGAAGCAAATGTCTGAGGAAGTGGCAAGCATTCGTGGGTTAATCAGTAACGGCATGTTTGTAGGGGCAAACGTGCATGGAGAAAGCTCAAATCGAGTCTCCGAGCCAAGAATTTACGCAGGTTCCAGAAATGCTAGAGAAATTGAGAATTTCTTGTATGACGTTGAGACATACTTTGAAGCGAATGGAACTAGGGAAGAACAAAAAGTAACTCTCGCGGGCAATTACCTTGGTGGTGATGCAAAGGTTTGGTGGAGAACTATGCTGCAAGAAGATGAAGCGGATGGTTATGCCAATCCTATGTCATGGGATGACATGAAAGATGGACTGAGATGTCAGTTCTGGCCGAGCAATGGTGCTTGGTATGCAAGAGAAAGTTTACGTAGGCTAAAAATGACGAGTACACCACAGGCCTATGCTGAAAACTTCCTTGCATTGGTGCAAGAAGTACGTGGCATGAGTGAAGAAGATCAGATGTTCCAATTTCTGGCTGGCGCAAGTTCGAGTGTAATTGCTGAACTTAAGAGGCGCAAAATCCAGAGTATCCAGATGGCTATTCCAGCGGTAAGAGGGCTTACTAGTTGCACAACGACTGAAGATGTGCAAAGCTGAAGGTGAAGCCAAAAGGAAGGAAAATCAGAGGCAAAGAAGTGCGCAAGCATGAACCGAAGGAAGATGAATTATTCCCTTTAGCCCGGAAGTATAGGGGATGTTTCATTTGCAAAGGTTTGCATTTCGCTAGAAGCTGTCCACTCAAATCACAACTTAATGTATCAGTTGGGAATGACTATGGGGGTCATTCTAGCAAGACTCATGGAGGCCGAAGTGATGGTTCAAGGAAGAGACCACGCAGCGAAGTTGTCGCTCACTTCGACAAAGAAAGAAACTAAGCTAAGAACAAGAGTAAGTGTTGTTGTCTCCATTGGCGACACTTTGATGCCAGAACAAAGAGTGTTCTTTGGCCTTGTTCTATGTAGCTTGAGTTGTTGGTTGATGCAAACTCGTGTGTAGAGTTTGGTTGTACAGACTTTTATTTGAGTCTTCAAGTTTGTACATACTTTGCTTTGGTGTAAGCAAGTTGCTTTGTTAATGAAGTTTTAGCTTCCAGAAGAGATCAGTTGATGATCAATCATGTAATGGTACATGGTCTTGTTGTGTAAGAGCAGTAATGAACGAGGGTGTTTTCGTTTATAAAGCCTTGCCTCTTTATTTACGATGTAAAACTAGTTCATGGGGAGATGCTGCAAGTAGCATACTTAGCCTAACGTATGCAATAACAAGACAAGTTGAAAGCTAATAAGCAAAGCATAGGACAAGGGTCCTAGTTGGTGTAGAAGTGATGTTGCTGTTTGGGAATTGCAGAATAGCACGACGGCAGATGGGCAGCGACGGTGCAAGCAATGCAGCAAGTAAGAAATCACATCATCAGCAAGCATGAGTTGGGTAGAACTCATGGCCTTAGAGAAAGACACACACACTTTCCAGGCAATTAGCAATGCAGTTCAAAGAAGTATTTGGAGACATATTGGCTTTGAAGGCATATATATGGACAGCTAAAGGGTTAGCTAATGATATGTCCAAAGAGATAGTTAGTCACAGTTTTAAATGGGCTGTGCAACTCAATAGTTTTGTTGCATGGAAGTTAAGCAAAGAAAACTCACCATTCTAGTTCGGGTATGCAAAATGGCATAAGTATAGAGTTTATACTTGGTGGCCACATTCATAGAAATGAGTTCTTGAATGTTGTTTGCATAATCAGAGTTTGGCGAGGCATGAAGTGTTGAATTCGGGTGTCTAATGCAAAGAGAAACCCTATTCACTTTGTGACGTGCTTAATGAAGAGCGCGGAGAACAACAGTTCAACGGAAAGTTCCTAACAAAATTGATTGAAAATGAAGCCAAGTCGTTTATAAGTCCTTATCACGTTGAGTGAGATGCAAGAGGCGAAGTCGGAAAGCGATGGCAATGATCATGATGATCAAATTGAGAAGAATCACTCAGTGCATACACTTAGGCGCAAATGATTCATGCGAAATTCAAGTACAATTCAGGGAATTGGCAAAAAATTTCAAGTAGCATTTGGGTGTTGATATACGGTTGTAGTGGGAGTTGGAACGTATGCGCAACGGAAAACAACAGTACAAGTCAAAGAGGATCAATAGCAAAGCAAGAATCTAAGTGGTGGCATGTGGTACTAGGCATAAAAGTTTTGGAAAGAAGGAATGCTAAATAAGTTTGCTGAATTCTGAGTGGCTCGTAGTGTACAAGGCCAAGAACAAGTATGTTGAGTATACTTGGTTGCGTTCAACGAGGGCGTTGAACAGATTAGGTGGGGGAGGTCTATTACGGTGCTGCAAGTGATGCATAATGATGATGCGTTACAGAGTTGCAGGCCATGTCAGAGTTCCGTCGTAATGGCGCATTGCGAAGCCATAATAGCTGTATAATGTATAGACCGTTAAGTGTCGAGAATGACATAACCCTGCAGGGCCAATGAAGCACAAGAGTGGCGCTACATTGTAAAGATATTTGGCTAAGGAATGAAGCTTATTGGCCGACACAATGAAGCTTCATTAAGGAGAAGGCAAGACGGCCAAAGTGACAAACATGCAACATGATGTTGACATTAAGGCATATCCGTGGAATTGAGTTGGCCCAAACTCAAGGATGATGCAAGGGTGTAGAATAGATCAAGAGTTGGTCTATGGCATTAGTTTAAGGCTGGCCAAAGCTTGAACAATGCAAACAAGTTGGCAATGCAAGAGTTGCATTGCTATTGTCAAGCTAATTGGCGAAGTGAAGCATATGTGACGCATGAGTAACTAGAGTGAGCTTAAGGAGTTGTCCTCGACAAGTAAAGCATAAAGAGTGTCCGTGCATTAGCTTAGAGTAATAAAAATGCAGGGCAAGAGGGCTGTACGTTGGAGCGTGGTAAGAATCCAGTATGGCCAAGACAAGTGGCGCAATACGGCTCAAGTGACGGTTACAAGTTGGTTACGAGCTTCACAAGCATGCCAATGACGCGTGATGAAGAGGAGCGTTATAAAGGAGTTTATAATCGTGGAGAAGAGTTTAAACCGCCAAGAGAACAAAAAGTTGGACGATTGGCGCAAGTTAAAGGAAAATGTGCCGTTGGCATAGTAGTTGGCGGTTATGAAACTGCTCCCCGAGACAGATGGCTGTCTCTAGCATGTGTAACGGTTATGCACGGTTTTTCCAAGCAAAGCTGCTGTATAAATAGTCCTAAGGCATGGGAAATTCGGCAGCCTAGCCTGTGTGAAAGTTAAGCTAGCCTGTGTGAGTGAAAACTAACATATGTGAGAGTGAAGTTTGCATATGTGAGTGAATAAGAGAGTTTTTTAAAAGACTTAGACTTGGTTCAGGGAGTGAACAAGTCTCGTAAGTCCCCAAGTGGGCAAGTTTTGTATTTCTTCCTTTGATGCAATAAAAAGAGTTGATTGTGTCATGTTCTAAGTGTTCTTGGTTGGCTCGATTGTTGTTGGTAAAGTATGGCATGAATTGAGTGCATTATGGGGTGCATTTGATGAGCTTAGAGAAGAGAAAGAAGGCTATAAAAGACTTCGCCGATTGACCTGATGTGTTGGCTGTTTGCATAGGGTGCAAACTTATAAGGCTGAAGTGCACTAGCATAGCTAGGGCCATGGCATGGCGCGGCTAGCTTGCACTACACCAAATTACCAGATTCGTAACAGCAATTCGTAACGGCTTATGGGCCGTTACGATTTTCCCGTTACAAATGGCCGTTACAAAAAAATCGTAACAGGTTGGAGCCGTTACTAATGTTTTTTAAATTCGTAACAGGGCTAAGCCGTTATGATTTTTTTTAAGCGTGCCGGTCACACGCTTGGTCACACCAGGGTGGTAACACTTGCAATTTTGCGTGTGCCATTCACATGCGTGCCATTATTTTTTCCATCCAAGATGAGTAAAACTAGGGATATTTCCTCCCCTTCTTGTGTCATTCACATGCGTGCCTCTCTTCATCTCATGCCTTAATGAGAATCGACAGATCGGCTTTTTAGATTTCCCCTCTTCCCTTTCTGTTCCCGCGGTCTTGCCTCTCTTCTTTGAAACTCTAATGAAACTTCGTCTTCATTAATCGACAGCAGAGAAACCCATCACAGAAACCTCTCAATAATCTTCAATCATCGACTTATCTTCTCATTTTTTATTTTCTTTTCTCTCTTTTTCTCATCCCGCCTCTCCTTCTCTTCCCTCACAGATTTTAGGGTTTCGATTGGGTTATTCATATGTTTCGATTGGGTTAACAGATCTTCAATCAATTATCAATTTCGGTTGGGTAAGTGTTTTATCATCATCACTTCCTCTGTTTCGATTGCGTTTTTCATCATCTGTCTTTTAGGGTTTCATTTGTAATTCCGTTTTTTCTAACACGATTTCGATTTCATCACCTACTAATCGAGTTTAGGGTTTTGATTTCATAATCTGTAAGTCTTTCACCATCTGTTCTAGGGTTTGAGTTTTTCAATTTTAGGGTTTTTAATCAGATTTAATGGTTTGTTGTTCAGTTTGAGGGATTTTCACGTGCAATTATAGTTTTGATTAATTTGGTAAAACGAATACTGTATAGGAATCGGTTTGTTTCAACCATGAAGATAACAAATATGGTTGATTGTCTAGTTAGAAAAGTTGGATTCGATAGAACTTTTTTCCTTCATAACATTTTGATAGGTGTCTAAAACACCTAATTCTAGTATCGGTTTCTTACGTTTTTCTAAGCTATTTCCCTTGTAAAATTGTATATTACGCTTTGTTTTGCGTTTACAGGCATTTTGGAGTCATTGGATCAAGAGAAGAAGAAATAGGTGCAAAATGGGTAAATTTGTCATTTCGTAGGCAAGTGCTACTGGGAGTCTAGACAAGGATAAGGGACAACCAGCTGAGTGATGCACTAAGGACAAACTTCAGAGCATTAAGGGGCGCCTCATCCTTCCTTATAACTATTCTAGGTTGAGCAGAGATGAGATAGTTCAGAATTTAAATTTCTTTCTTGTGACAAGAGCAGCAGCTGCACCAAGTCATGACGTTATTCGAGTCATGGTTCTTGTGGTAGATTTCCAAGGATTAGGACAACTAATTGACGCCGAGACAAACACAGAGCTGTGTGATTTTTGGTTTAGTCCAAACCAAGAGTACAAGCATGTGAAGAAGGCTAACTCTCTTCCTTTGATTTATCTTATGATGAAGAGATTAAAGTGGTTTCCCAGAGTTCATATAGGTTCACGAGCATTGGGTTCCTGTTGGATTTGTAAATGGTAGCTAAGAAAAGAGAAGTGTGTGGACAGAATTTTGGGATTTGGTTTGATACAGGAAGTCAAGGAAGAAACTGTGTTACTGCCATTGAGTTTTGGTTTTTAACTGTGAATATTTATGAATGTGAATGATGGGTTTTGTGTGCTTGCAGGGAAGGAGTTTATGTGTGATCTTTAAAACAACCAGTGCATAACTATCATCAGCCTGCGAGCTGCATATCAGGTGGTCGAGAAAATGCCTGAGAGATTAGTTTCTAAACTCAACTTCAATCATCACCAAGTGCTGCTCCAAGCAGGTGTTGGTAATTTACATGGTAGAATGAGGTGATAAATGGTTCTGGTGGCTTAAGTTGAGATGAATTCGGAATCAGTGAAGATGAGTTCGATGACATGAGGTGGTTGAGGTTGAATTGGTATTGGCTATGGTGGAGTCTGAAGCTGTGGGAATTGTTTGTTCTAATGGGTATTGCAGGTCCAAGAGAGAACGCTGGTGGTGATTGAAAATGGCCTGAGGTGTTGATGCTACCAATGATAGTGGTGGTTGTATTTGCTTTTGTGATGGGCTTGTTACAGGTTTTGATGCAAAGGTGAACAGGAAAGAGATACGGTGGACTCGCTGGTGAAATGGTATGAAGCTACAATGGATAATGATCTGAGTTTCTGCCTGTGATAGATGATTGGTGCTTAATGGGTTTAGATTGAATTAGTAGAACCGATAGCGAAGTTGTGGCAGAGTTGCAAAAGGAGTTGAAGATGTTGCTCATTATATCACAGAGAGAATGCAATTCAGGGATTTGGACCTGTTGATACTGGTGAGTTAAACCAGGTTGCAGGGGAAGTCTTTGCCGTTGTAAACTTCAGTTGACGCAGTTAAGCCAAGATGGCATTGCAGTGTGATATGAACTGATGTTGGCAGTTGATAATGGGAAGGTGGATTTGATAGTGAAACTGAAGCCGTGGCGTGTATTGTGTTTGAATGAGAAACAGATGGGAATGACTGATGCTATTTGGGAGTTTAGGTGGTATATGAACTGCAATGGATGTATACAGGTGGAAAAGCTAGCATGTAGTTATGCTTCCGCAATGGAATGGTTGTGTCAAAGCCACAAATGGAGGATGGAATTAAAGCTACAGCCTTGAGGTGCTACGGATATGGTCTGAATTGGTGAAGCGAACTGACGTTGAAATTAATTGTAATGAGCTGAGCTTCAAGGTCTTGCTTGTGGTTTGCCAAGGACTGGTGGTGGAGATTGAGTTGCTGTTGGTTCAGCTGGTGTATGTTCATCGGCCAAGGTAATTGGGTTCAAATTTGGTGTGGCTTGATCAATTTTTTACAATAACAGTGAGTTGGTAGGAACTGCTGCAAGGGGAATGGATGCTGCACTGGAGTTGCACATATGGATGATCGTGGCTGTACGAATATTTCGGAATGAATGCAGACAAGCGGGAGATTGATTGCAATTGCAGGGGGATTTGGTGATGGCATTGAACTGAGAGTGAAAGCATAGGAATGAAGTGACGCAAGATTGCAGAAATAGTGCGAAAATGCAGCGAGATTGGTGCACCGGTGAGCATAGCCCGGGATGTCGGATTGCGGAAGTTAACGCGAGAATCATAATATTTCACTGAATCATGAAGGGGGTATGAGTCGGATGCAATAATTGATGGACGGACATATGATCTACGGGTCACGCTTTTAGGCACGTTTTCGCAAGAACAAGGAATTGGTTTAAATGGTTCATTTGTGACGTATGGCTCTGAATAGTGAGTATAACTGCAGAGAAGGATAGTGAGTTGCTGGTGACAGTTTCCGATGGTTCAGTGCCTGGAGATATTTTCCGGTGGCCGGATTCCAACGACGGTGGCCGGATTCCGGCGATGCTTCAGCAATTCCGACAACACTTCTTTGGACCCAAAATTTCCAGTGGAGATGTTTCACACATGGGCTTGGTGGACGAATTTGAGACGGGTTTTGAGAAGACTTGACCTACTTTTGAGTATCCTTTTGGGAGAAGCACATAAATAGAAAACTCTTTTCTAAACCTAGATATATTATATCTCATCTACTACTTTGTTCTGGGGTTTAGAAACATGTTAGGGTTTCTTCTTCTTCTTGTTATGAACTCCTTGAATATGAGTACTTAATTTTATTATTGGTTATGGAATAATTGGATTTCACATAATATGGTTTTTGATATGATAAATTAGTTTTGTCTCCATACTTTATCGTTTATGATTCACTGTTTATATTGTTACATGAATTGAATGCTTGTTTGATCGAGTCGCGAATCGGTTGAGTTTGTTTTCACCTCTATTTCTAGATTAGGGTTTGTTATACGTAAAAGTGATAGATTCCTGATTGCAAGTAGCACAAATATGATTATAGTTTGTAGTGATATATTCTTATGATCATATGTGAATTATAACCTTTGTTAAATTGGATTAGTGCGTTTTCCACATTCGATTGCTTTGATTGGCATGATTTCATAGAACTTAATGCATCTAGGGAATTAAACTTGATTAGTGCTTTTACACGTTAGGTTGTTCTTTAAGATATAACTCATATTCGCATCTTTTAATGTGTTTGTTTATGACAAAAGGAGATTAGCGGGATATTCTTGCGATCAAGATATTCTAGGGCTTTTGATAAAAGTTGAGATTAAATATCAATTCTAATTATTGTGAAGAAAACATATTTGTGAATGAAGATGAATCCTTAACCAATATCTTTTCTATTGGATTTGTTTTCTTATTTCTTTATTTGCTTTAATTTTACTATTACTTGCATAAAAATCAGAAAACTCCCGGTATTTTATATAGGAAACCGAAACAAAGAGACAACCTAGACCTCTCTGTGGGATCGATACTTTCTTTCCCTTGCTATATTTATATTTTGAGTAGTAAGAAAGTGTAAATTATTTTTGACGCATACGACATCGATCACATTTAAAGGAAGATATATTGAGAATAAAGTAAAAAGAATACAACTTTACATTATATTACTTTCGTAAATGTTAAAACCTTCGTAATTAACAGATGCAATGAGTGGGTAGACAATGTTGATATTCACTGAAGAGAACAAAAGACTGCAGGACGAGACATAAACTAGAGCAGCATCATATGGAGAAGAATCTCAATTCAGGGTGTTCTTCAAACATAAAGCCGGAAAATTATGCTGGTGAGTTCTACTCCCTTGCGAAACTAATGACCGTCTATTAAAATTACCTTCTGATAAGTAAACAAAACCTTCCATGGTTCCACCTTTTCGCTCTTAATTGAAAGAAAATGTTCATGCAATGAACTTTTCGCTCTTAACTAATGACCTTTTCGCTCTTAATTGAAAGAAAATGTTCATACAATGAACTTTTCTTTGTTAGGGAATGTATTCAAACATGTTAAATTTTTTATACAAAGCAGTTGTGCTAATATTAAGTTGTCTCCTGTAGTTTAATGTTTAATATTTCGTACTTGAAATTTTCTTAGAAAGGGATTAGTAAAATATATGGTGCTAATGAACTTTTGGCTTCTTGTATTGGAGTTTACCTTGACTAGGTAACAAAATTATGCAGATAAGATAAGTAGTGTTGTGTTATGAGGATGTGAAAATCGATATTCTCCTGATCAGACGTCTTTTAACTTTCTTTGAAATGTTACTGCATCAAGTGGGAACAAGATTTAGTAGGGTAGACTAATGTTCCTATTATATGTCAAGAACCTATCTTCGAAGAATAGAATGGATATTTGGTTCAGAAACACCATCAGTTAACTGATCCCATGAATTTGAAATGGATATTTCTCTTAGATTTTTTCATCCTTTTTCTTATTGTTGATTGTCAGAACTTATTCATACTTGATCTTGAATTCTTGATGACTTTTTATCATGTAATGTAGGAAAATGCTTGTATCCCTCCCTTCACCATTGGGCCTTATTTGTATGGGGAAAATTTATCTAATATTGACCTCATTCTTCTTTGTTTCTTGATGGTGGGACTGCTGCATTGGCATTCATGGGGATGTCAATAGTGGTTATTCCAATATCTCCTGGTTCTCTTCCTTACAGAAGTTTGTATTAGTTAGTGTAATTGATATTACGGATTCTCTGAGATTTATACAATCTAATTCAATGCATCTTTAGCACTGATATTTGGCTCACACCCTGAAACAAGTCTTGTTATTTTTGGAGCATCAATGGCTGGCTCTTTTATTGGTTTCCTTGTGAAAAAAAGGTATAGGGAATCCATATTTATGGGTGATACATGGACCTAGGTGGGGCATTAGATGCAATGGTAGCTTGTACAAAAATGTTCTTTCCCTTGCTCATTTCACCTGGAGTCTTCGTTACTTGAAGCTTCGTCAGTGATAATGCAAGTAAGTTGTTTCTTTTATCTCTCTTGATTTCTACATATAGATGATACCGACACTTCCTCTTCCACATTTATGCATCAAATATATCTCTAGGATTAGTTGCAGACTAGCAGTTTCTTTGTACATGATAGTTACATCATCTGCATCAAACTACACTAACTAGTCCACTGGAAAGATTAAGTTGGATTTAGGAGCAACTATATCTCATACGTAATTTAATGTGTTGCTTTTGTTTTCCTTCCTTTCTTTCTTCTGTCTATTACTCCCTCCGTCCCTAAATTATTGATATTTTTCCTTTAGTTTTTGTTCGGTCCCTTTTTGTATGATATATTCCCAAAACAATCCTCTTAATAATCATTTTTATAGGTGATTTTAAATATTATATGATATACTCCCATTAATTGACCAGTGGAAGTGACACGTTGAATTTATGCTCCATGAATCGGAAAACCGCTAAGCTGTGGGGTAGATTGAGGTATATATTTTATTTGTGATCTTCTTCTACTTCTGTAAATTTCCAGTTTCTCCATGATATATTCCCATTAATTTCGCTGTTTTAATTGCATATGCTGGCTTCAGGACTTGTGCAGAGGAGGCTTTGCTGATGTTAAAACATCTGACTTTCATGGGGACACAGTCCTTCAAAGAAACACGTAGCTTTATGTTCCTACTTCTTAAATATTGCTTTATTTAAGTGTTGTATCCATAGCTAAGAAACTAATCTTCCTAAATTGAGGATCAATCCGGTGGTATTTTTCAGCAACATGCAGATCCAAACCAGTAACCTGCTGCAGCTGACAATGGAGGTTATGGAGCATATGACAGTGTGGTTGAGCCGAGAAGAAGATGATGGAACTGCAGGTTAAGGTGTTGATGTATGATAGATGCAGATCAGTGTTATTGGCGGAAGAGTTTCAGCATCACCTGAAAAGCTACCATCAGTGGTAAGGCTCTAATATTATTTGTTCTGAAATTTGTCGACGACAACTTAGCAATTAAATTTTCTTCCTTTTCATCTATTCTTATATCTAATTTTGGTTGTTTATCGATCAGTTTCTAAGGGTTCACAGATACATGGGCACGATAACTAGTATAAGTGATTAGGATTTAGTGAATGGAAGAGTTCACACTGGCGCAATCTTTAGGTTGGCTTTCTAGTTTCTACATATAGTATGAAGAAGACTTATATTCCATTACGGATCAAGGAACTCTGCTGGATACTTTTTTTTCAAGCATTAAGTGTATATTTGCATTTGATTAGGTCTAGTGGGATGAATATGCTGCTGGGGAGCGGCCAAGTCGAGTTTCCATTTGGGACATTGAATCTGTTGCAACTCCTTTCTACATATTCCCACCCCAATTTTTCAGATCAAAATTTTCTAACCATCCTGGTAGCTTATTTATTTCCTTTGCCCGATCATGCTCATTTTGAGATTATGTTGCATCTTTGAACTTTATAAAGTTTAATTTGTTAAGTACTTTGATATGCCTATCTTATTTTCCTCTGCCAGGGCTTCTGAGATGAGTAAGAAGTTAAAAGCTGATGGAGTAGGAGTTGAACCAGAAAAATCTTGTAAGTCCAGGTACTTTACTTTTTCCTTTGTTTTGTATAGAGACCTCAACTGCAGTTTCTTTTTCTTTTTTAATTTCTACTTCTGATGGAGCGTCAGTTTTATCGAGTTATATACTATGAGCTTGATGCTATTCGCAAGGTAATGTGGTGTCAAGTTGCTACTTTTCTTAGGGACAAAAGGTCTGTAGATAGTAACAACCTTTGTTAAGGTGGAGAATCTTATGTACTGTGTGAAAATAGATAATAATTTTTGGATATTCTTTAACTTATACTCCTTGGAGTTGAACAAGTTATATGGCATGTTGAAATTAATCAGATAACTGGTCACTCTTACACTACACCATATCCAGGTTTTTGCAACGCTTTAGTTTTTGGATGTGCAACGGATATAAACGTTGCAGATTTTTTTCGGTTGAACATAACACCAATGCGTTGCACCAAATCCTGATTATCCGAGAAAATAATCAAAAACAATAGAAAAAGGGGATACACTTTCCATTGGTAAAATAACATGAGGGCTTAAATGTATATTGCAATCTAATTATTACCCTTTCTTATTTTCCAAAACATTATCTTCATTTCTCCGCATTTTTTTATTTCTCCTCTGAACCTAACTCTCTCTCAAAAAAAAAAAAAAAAAAAAAAAAAACTAAGTCAGTTTTTCTTCTAAATCTAGATCAACATCTTCTAAAATAAATCTAAATCAACATCATCGAAACTCTTCGGAAAAACAGGTTTCCAAGAAAACAAAATCTACATCCGCGAACCCTAATCCTAGAAATCAAATCCCTAACAACCTAAATCGAAACTCACATTTCTTTCAAAACTTCCTTGTTCTCTTCTGTGATAAATCCGTGAAATATTGCGGCTGATATCTGAGAAATTGTGGATGATTTGGGGATTAGGTTAAATCTAAATTTGGGTTGACGGTATTGTCAAGAAATTCGAATGAAGAAATGTGTTTGAGTCGATACAGTATACCAAGGATTAAGCAGTGGGTTTGGTCGAGTTTGAGATTTGAATCTGGTGGTTAGGTTTTCTGTCATGGATTTAAAGAAGGATTAATTTAGGGTTTGCTTGATTTAGCAGGAGAAGTAGTAATTGAAGATGGTGGAAACTATTGATCGATGGTTTCTGAATTGAGACGATTGTAGGGTTAGAGATAAGGTTGTTGTTGTTGTACAAATTCAAAAAAAAAATGAAATTGTCTATTGATAAGGTTAATTGATGGACGGAAATAAATGGATCTGAAGCTATTACTAAGGTGGGTTTTTGATACTCATGTAATTCAAGAATGGGTTGAGTTCAAGAGAGAATCAGTGAAGTCAGATATCAAGATAGGAAAATTAGTTAGGGTTCTAGTGGTTGTTCTCAGTGCAGCGAAGAAGTGATATTCAATTGAAGTGGTGACTTTGCTGGCCTGAGATGGTGGTGTTATGTGGCTGTAAGTATTGCAGGGAAGCTGGAGTTGCAGGTTAGATATTACTGCTGCTTTTGGTTATATGCCAAGGATTGAGAGGCCAATTTTATTTTTTTAGTGTAGTTTGATGCGATTATTGATGTAATTTTTTTTTAATTATTTGCAAGATATCATCAAGTTTATCGAAGTGAGGATATATATGGCATTGAGATATGAGTATGGCAATTGAATAAGCTGGTTATGAGCTAATGTGATTGGGGAAGAAGTAGTTGCGGAATCCGGTATGTCTTTTTTTTTTCTCTTTTCTTGTTATTTAGTTTATCAGGGTATTGAAATTGTTTAGTGTACTGTTGTTGCCTTGGTTTAGAAGAAAATTCTGAGAAATTTTATGGAAGTTATGAGTTTTCATATCATGGGTTTACCTTGAAGCAAATGAAAATTTCACCATTGATATTATCTCAGAGTAATTTGATGTTGGTGATACACTGTGGGTGTCAGATGCCAACCTTGTTCTGCTGGTATCACTCGATGATGCGTGTCGTAACCACAACAAATTAATTAATACTTTACTACCTAATTAACAAGTAATATATGGCAGTGAAGATCGATCCCACGAGGAGCAAGAGATTATTAGTTGTAAAATTGTCACAAAAGGGGGGGTATTGGTTCAAGATTTTAAAATCAAAAGAAAGTAAATAAAGCAATCAAAAGT
This sequence comes from Papaver bracteatum, assembly GCA_023529315.1. Taxonomy (NCBI): domain Eukaryota; kingdom Viridiplantae; phylum Streptophyta; class Magnoliopsida; order Ranunculales; family Papaveraceae; genus Papaver; species Papaver bracteatum. The sequence continues at coordinate 112,061 of JAJJWX010000324.1, read as the reverse complement.
GTAAGTTGAAATCAATAAGAGAAAATAGATCAAGGAATCCTTCTTCGCTGCAAAACAATGATTAAAGTTATGTTCTTTTCCACTTTTTATTAGTCATAGATTATCACGAACCGTAGGATAGCAGGTTCGCTTAGCTAACCCCAAAATTCCTTATTTCACTGAGTAACAGGTTCACTTAGTTATCAGATTCTATTCAAAAGAACCACCTTGAGGTTCGCTTACAAGATGTAATTCCCCGAACGCATTAAGATTTATGAACTTAGGTTTAGTACTAGTAGTTAGACTCGGTTCGCTTGGTCCACTTTCTAGCGTTGTTTTCACACACAATTGCTCCACGGAATCCCTCCGCAAGGTCTCGTGTTTTCTACTTGTGTAAAGAGTCAAGAAACTATTATGTATTCCCTAACTTTCACTAGCTTTAGATTAAATTAACAAATCAATTTAGCGTGCACTCCAAACAACCTATCAATCAATCATAAACATTAATATTAGTAAAAACAAATGATAATCATATGAAAAACTTCAAAGTAGAATTGAAGCAAAAATCAAATCATATATTAAGAACTAGGAATTCATCCTCAATCAATAAGAAAATTAGCTACTCATAGTTTGGAGTTCACACAATAATAATAATAATTAAGGAAGAAAGAAAAACTTATTGAAAAGATGATGGTTGCTCCTTCCTCCAATCCTTGTGCACTTTAACTCCTTCTCCAAAGTAGATGTGTGTAAAAAGTTGTAAAGAACTCCTTTATTTATAGGCTTCAATACTCTCCATATCTTTGTAGGAAAAGAATCCACATTCCATAAGAACACCACTTTCCCAATTTGAGCCATATTCCAATTTCAAGTCCAATTCTCCAAAATTCCACATTTTCATCCAATTCCCAATTCTAAGTCTTCACACACATGAGAGAAGTCCACGAAAAATTCTGTATTTTTTTCTCACCGGAAAACTGGGTTTTTGGCCGGAAATTAGCCGGAATCCGTCACCGCCGGCAACCTGAAATTCCTTCCGTCGACAGAATATTCCGTCAGTCCACCGTTAGGACTAACGGTCAAATAGGTCAACTGTCAGTCAAAAATCAAAGTCAGCCGAGTTAGCTGTCTTATTCAGGTCTGAGTGGTCTTAATCACTGAGCTGGATCGATCGACGGAATCGGTCACCGTCGGCTACCGAGTTAACTCGCCGGAGTAGAAAACCGGTCGAGTTTCTTTCAATTATAGGACTTTCCCTGCCATAATTTCAGGCCTCATTTCTTCACCTGTAACACACCTAGCATTCATCTATTTGAAGCATTCATTCATCAGTAACATTCACAACACCAGAATGCTGCTACTGTACATCATGCATCCTTCTTCTTCATACGATCACCAACAGCTCAGCTGTATTCTTTTCTCCCAGCAACTCACACCGTTCTTGAGCTGAATTGCATCACCATTCTCTCCTCATTTTGTTGAACAATAATCAGAACCCATCGAACAGCAACAATGAGGTCTTCAACCTCATCGATTCACCAGCACCTCAGTCAAATTCAATCTTCTCTGGATCTCGATTCAACAATAGTATCACACAAATATAAACCCATCAATTCTTCAAACCCACCTTCGATTCAAGCATTGTGAAGCTCAAAACATTGATTTCATCTGATTTTCGATTCAGTTCCAACATCTTCTCCCTGTTCTTATTTACAGAAACAACTTCAACCCTAATTGCAGCTCATGGAATCAATATCATTTTACACCAATTAAATCTGATATTCATTTAAATCTCAACACTATACTCGACCAACAAAAAAAAAATCTGATAGAAACCCATTTTAATCCGTTGCAGAAGCTAGCTATTCTTCCCTAAAATTCACGGAAATCTCTAACTTTAATTTCTTATTTTCTGCACTACAACAGCACTGCAAATCCATGGTAGCTCTCATCGTCGTCTCTGATTTCTCTACAGATCGAGCCTTCTGAAATAAATCTCAATTTCTCGGACAGAAAATGGCTGCTGCTTCTCGGTTTTAGCCCCAAATGATTTGGGGGAGAAATATCTCTTCAACTTAGGGTGAGGGTATAATAAAATTAGGTCTGGATTTAAACACCCAACTGTAGAAGATCCACCCAGGAAATTTACACCTACTTATGATGATAAGGGACACCCAGATGGCAACCCCTTAACCTTGACTGAACTTTGTTTAGTATTCATCCAAAAAGCTGCCCCTTAACCAGTACCGGGCTCCCGATAGTGTTCTTCCCTAAATGACAAATTTTCCCTTTTTGCTCAATTTTGGGTGATTCCTTCTTCTTTTCGTCTGTGCGACTCCAGAGTACCTAATAGATCAAAAACACACGTAAAATACATAATTTACAAGAAAAATAGCAAAGAAAGCATAAACTACTAGATAGTAAATATGGTGTATTCTACACCTATCACTCGATCATTCGAAGCATTACTTTGCACCACCCAGCTGAATGCACCCCTAACGAAGCATTTCTGGTTCTGGGTGGTGATATAATATTTGCAAGTGGAATCCCTTTCAAGGATGTGGATTTGGGTAAGATTTTGTGAGGAAATGTTTATAGGATATCTTAAATGTATTGCTAGTGAGGTCATTAGCCGCTACCATATTTAATTATTTAAATGCAATCGAACTGAGTTTGCTTCAAGTGTTGACCTCTTGTGCTCTTTCTCTTGATCATTAAAAATATTAGGTGATGGTCGAATTGGGAACTACAACTAGGGAAACAACATGTACCTAGGTTTTGGTACACTGTTATCTGGATCTCGTATCGTCTCTGATGGCATGCTACACGCAGCTGCTGAATGGTATCTTCAAAAACCTCTTTTCTTATAACTGGTATCTTACCAAACTGATGTTGGACCACAATATTTTGATATTTTCTAAATTTTTGTGTTTTTTTATGTGCAGCTTGGCAGCATATATTACAGAGAAAGAGGTTCTCAGTGGGACAATTTTTCCTTGTGTTTCCAGGTGATTTAATAAATCCTACTGTGCATCAAATAATATTGTTGATGCCGAATGCTGACCTAGTGGTACTTTGAATTGTATGAAATATGCAACATCGATGATATTACTAAACAGGTAGTGGCAACAGTTGTTAAGGAAGCAATATAAGAAGATTTGGCAGGGGGATACCGTGCTATGGATGCTCAAGAGTTCCAACAACTAATTCAGGTAATTATTCGCCCTTTGGTGCATTACGGATTACTAAATGCTTAACTCTATGCTCGTATGTTTTTAGATAGATAAATTTCACTAGTAGAGTGACAAGATGTGATATTTCAACCTCTCATATAATAGCATTTATTTACTTTTGAAGCATACAATACAGTGTGAATTTCTTTTCTTGATTATGATGGAACCTGAAATTTCTCTTATGGGTCGGTCGGTTGGTCGGTCCCGTAGGGAGGAGGAGATAAGGAGGATCCATAGGGGATGTCCAAGGAAGCTTCTTAGCATTTTATTTGCTGCATACCCAAGTCTTTTATTTAACCACGTCCACTCCAAGTCTATACACTAATTATGAGGATCAGGTACATTTATTAATGGACGTTATATATCTACATACGCGGCGTCACTATGCTGTGACCTACAAAAATAATTGAATATCCAACCAAATTTGAAATAATTGAACAAGCGGAGTTCTAAGAATTATAAAATACAACCTATATATATATATAACTCTAGGCCATTCTCTGCACATTCGTCTGATCAAAGCAAACACTAGAACACCTCTTTTTTTAAGTTGTATCAGAAGGGGTTTCTTACAACACCTTTTTTTTTTTATATTGCAGGGGAGCCATGCAGAACATGAGTTTGATAGAATTTTGTTTAACTTTTAGGGTTACATGTCGTGACTGGTTCCAGCTGAGTCTGAAGGAAGGTCTAATTATCTTTCGGGGTAGTTAAATGTTGAGTGTGTTGTAATTGGAATTTTTTTATGTGGTCAGAATGTATCTTTGCTTTCTTTATCAGGCAGATCACAACCTCCGCTCTTTGTAGTTTGATTTTTGTTGGGTCTGAATGTTGCTTGTGTTGTAATTTGATTTTCCTGCTGCTCCTTACTGTGATTTTACTAATACTTGTTAGTTATATTTGCAGTACAACATAAGAAATGCATAGCACAAGTTCTAGAGATGCAGCATCACAGCAAAACATGTCCATCTCTTCTTCAGTAACACCGAAGATGCGCCTCACATTTGACCAAGGTTTGAAGCCTGTGGGAAATAGTGCTACTAGATCGTCTACTAGAGCAGGAGAGATCATAAGAAGTCATGTTCTGATTAACTTTCTCTTAGTCCAAGGTTTGTCACTCTCTTCTTTCAATCTAAGTTTCAACATTTTTTCCTTAAGCTATAGTTTAGACTCCGGGACACTGAATACAATTGTTCTTCGCAAATGTATAGGTGCTTGTGGAGGGAATTAACATTGGGTACGAGGGGATCGTGCATACTCAGGTCAGGACACAGCATACTACTGACTGCAAATATTTCTTGGTAACATGATAATGTTGGCAAGGATATCAAAAGAGCATGTGAACTTGTGTTTGGACTGAATTTCTACAAAGGTCAATACAACGCAACATTTCATGGTCTCATTTTCACATGTTTAAATGAATAATTCTACCATCCTAAACTCTCAAAAGTTTTTTTTTCCGGTGTTTGCAGAGTGCACGGATGAGCTATTCTTGTCAAGGACGCTTCCAGAAAGGGAAGTTATTCATGATCCGTGCAATTATGCTTCCTATTCTTGTTAAATTTGCAATGAATAACGATGGTAATGAAATGAAACAGTGATGATTCATATAAAACAAAATTCACATTTAGGTTAAATCATGGAATGGAAAACTCCTGAATGTTCTTTTGAAATACGGTTTAAATTGCGATTTTTATCCTTCTTTCATTTGAGTGATCGATTTGCCGCATGTTACTGGAGACAGATACGTATCCCTGGAGTTGATATTCTTGTGATGTACCTATTCAATTATTTATGTGCTGAAATATATTGTCTTTCTTATTCAGGTATTAGGGTTTATGGGTGCTTTGAATCCCCTTTCATAAACGGAATCATCAACCCCTTTCATAAACTGAATCAACAAAGCTTTCCGGAGACAGTGATACTTAATTTGTTGATATATGAATCGTTCTTAATGGATTGTGATGATTAATAATTGTTCTTGGCCAATTGCAATTCAGGAGCAGAAATATGCCGGAAAATGTGCCAGCGGTAACTTTTTTTAAACCTGAAATTTAATTTGCAACAGATATAAACGTTGTACAATTATACGTTGCACAACTTACCGGAAATGAGCAACGGATGTAACTGTAACCAAATAAATAAAACGTTGACAAAATCAAAATGGGACCCATAAAAGTGTTATTCTATAAATAATATCCGTTGCACAAATTATTTATACGTTGCACAAATAAGAAAAGGTGCAACGGTTGTGCAACGTTTATAAGCGTTGTACAAATTAATTTGTGCAACGGATAGTATGTGTTGCACACCAATGCGCAACGCCGTCTTGCCAACGTTTATTTCCGTTGCACAAATTATGTGCAATGTTTATAAACGTCCCTAAATGGCCGTTTTGGTGTAGTGTTAGCTCACACAGGCTTGTCCAACTCCTGGTGACTTGATCTGTATTTTGGTACTCAATAATCCATTTAACTAACTATATTTATGGTTGTTTCATGTGTAGACATTCAACACTGATCCAATTCTCCCTCCCTATACTGCTCATCCAGATCATGTTGAATGAGCATTAAAGACTAGATACTCCGGGGCTATATGACAAAAATCAAGGGTAAGGAACTTGACTTGTTCATTGTAATTTTCCGGACAAAAATGGCTCACTCTATGATATAACGAAGCTCGTGTTTAATTCAAACGCCCTTTCTAATTGGTTGTACAAATATTTAATGGACCTTTTGTACTTTACAGGGGACGTAAAACGTGTTTGTGAAGAGAACGCAGTACCTGGCCAATTGTATTGATTGCCTGGATCACTCCAGCATTGCACAATATTCGTATGGTATGATGCTCTTGGACAACAACTTCTACTGCTCATACCAACTGACGTCTGGGAGGTATCTGCAAGTTTTGAGTAAGTTTCTATGTAGTGTTTGAGCATGAACTGAACATGTGATCTTTCTATGTATCCCCACAGAATTTGATACTTAACAGAAAAAATTGGAACATAGAAGAATGTTCTTTTTTTATATGAATAGATTGAATGTTGATGTGAATTGAATGAATGTTATATGAATTGAATGAATGTTGATATGATTGAATGTGGATGAAATGATAAGTGTAGGCAGGTATGTTTGGAAATCCGGCATATTTCAGGCAGGAAATGAACTGCCAGTCATATTGACCTGGTCAATACTGACCAATTTTGACTGGCAGTAATTTTTTGCTGTTACGAAAAAATGCGTAACGGCTAGAAACCGTTTCAATTTTCCACGTAGTAACGGCTCATGCATGTTACTAACCTGCCACGTAGTAACGGCTCCTAGATGTTACGACGTCCATGTTACGAAAAAATTCGTAACGGCTCTGAGCTGTTACCACGTGGCAGGTTAGTAACAGGAAACAGCCGTTACTAAGGGCCGTTACAACCAAAATCGTAACGGCTACATTGCCGTTACGAAAAAAATGTAACACCCCATTTTGTAATAGCCATGAGCCGTTACAACCCGTTTTAGTAATGGCTCAGGTATGTTACTAATCCAGGAATTTGGTGTAGTGTTGGGCTAGGTGTGGCTGGCATGATTTGCCATTGGCACAAGGGTGCGGCTAGCATGGTTGGCATGCTTTGGCGCGGTTGGGTGTGGCTGTCATGATTTGCCATTGGCACACGAGATGTGGCTAGCATAGCTAGGGCCATGGCATGGTGCGATTAGCATGGCGCGGCTAGCTAGGGCTAGGTGTGGCTGGCATGATTTTCCATTGGCACACGGGGGAATTAGGGTTTGGTTTGTCGTAACCCTAATTTGAAAAATATACCCCGGTAATTATTAGAGACATATTAAAAATTTTTTTTTTAATTAAATGCGCCTAGTAAATGCTTGTTTTAAATGTCTGCTAGGGTTTAGCATTTTACGATTTTAACCCTAAACTAAAAACCACCATCAACACTACCATATTAGGATTTTTTTAATTTCTTTCTAAATTAATATATAAAAGGGAAAAAAATTCAACATGTTTCACACATATTTTCTACAAAAATAAAAGGAGAAAATAACTAAAATATGCACATAGTCTCTGCCTATTTTATATATTTTCCCCGCCACATCAAATCAAAAATACATCGTCAAGGGGCGGGGTGAAGCCCCATGCACACCAGATCGAAAATGAATCGCCACAGGGTGAGGCGAAGCCCCACACATACCAAATCAAAAATGCATCGCCACGGGGAAAGGAAAAACCCCGCGCACACCAAGTTAAGAAAAATGCCGGCGTGTAGCACGTGCACAAATCTAGTACAAAATAAATTTCAAGTTTGAAATCAACATCCGTTTGCATCTAATAGATGCACGGATGAACGGATTGAATATGGATGTTCCACAATTATTTTTTTATAATGAATAATCGACTTGAAACCTATCTTTGGATCTAATCTGAATTTTTGTGGGTAAATGCGGAAGCACTAAGGATTTTTACTCTAGCAATAGGATAGTTCCTTCGTATTAATCTTAATTCTCAAACCATAAGAGATTTTCTCAGAGGACTATATTAGGAACCAAATCTTTTGACATTTATTCCTTTGCAAGAATAAATTCAAGTACTACTAGAGGAAGTGCGGAGCCCCCTTTGAGCCGCAATCATCCCATATAGGAGTACATATAATGGTTCTCGTCGAGCCAAATCCGTATCAACTGATTCACAAAAATCAATAATATCGAGCAGGAAACACCATTAGTGTAATGCAAGAACAAGTTATTTTATTTATTTTCATTTTGTTCTTTTTCACAGACACTGACTTAACAGGTTACAGAGACAAACCATCCATCCTCTATTATAGAGGAAAGACTTATTTACTGTATTAAAGTAGGAAGAAAACCATGCATATTACTATATAGGTAGCGGAGACAATCCCTAATTCCCCGTCGTCTCACCTTGTGCTTTTGATGACAACAATAACATAAGTAGCTTGACACACATACATGCAGTACTTGATGAGCCCTTGATCTTTAGTAATTGAGATAGATATCCGATTACTAGGAGAGGCAGTCAATTACCTCCTCCATCTGATAATTGTTTAGATCAACAAGAAAAATAGGGAGAACTTCAACATGTTGAGGCAGGCTACATATCATAGGCGGTACCTGGTTCATTACGGTAGGCGTACTAGCAACACCACCCGACGATAAGATTAGCAAATTCTTTGTAACTGCGTTGGGATTGGCTGTAGCCTTCTGCAATAGTAATGGATCAGTACTACCGGGACTGATGATTAAGGCTAAATGAACAGGATAACCCGAAATCATTGCTGGTATTTGGTTAGCGAGGACATTCATGGATATGTCAACAATTTGAACATTTTTCAGGCTCCCATGAGACGTAGGCACATTATTAGCTACACCAAGAAGAACAGAAAGGACGATCAGAAAGGAGAATGAAGAAGAACAAGAGGAGATATTAGCCATTGCTTATAGCTGATTACGATTCTTAATGATGAAACTTGTTCTTCTCTTAAGCTTTGGGATACATGAATTTATAGGGCCGGGTACGTCTCGTTGGAAGCATAAGATATTTAATGACACTAAAATGACACCATTGATTTTTGTTTGTATTAGGGTTGATTGATTTATTCATTCAATCAGTTATTAATTAAGCCTACCCTAATTTGATGGCCAGTCCAAAAGATCGATGTGTATAGGTGGTTGATCAGCAGTCAAAATATCAAATTTAGTATTTAGGATCGTAGTCATTGGTAGCACGTACAATCCTATCATTGTAATGAATAAACTGGCAGTAAAGCAACAGATATCCTGGCAAGTACATGCATCACAGTTCAGTATATTAATTCCTAAGACTCAAGTTTTGAAAGTCGGGAGTGAGTTGATCCTATATGTACATACATGTAACCAGTGATGGATTAAAAGCCAAATTTGATCCGTGCTAACACACTAAGATTGATGTACCCTGCTAATCCCAGTATCCCCTTTAGCAATGATGTTAGCCAAGACAAAAAATATCTAAGTTTAGATAGTGGGCTTATGACCATGAAGTGTGAACTTTATTATAATAGAATTCGAACACGGTAATCAAAATCCCATCATATGGACGACCAAAAAAACCGTGAAAGAAAAAAACCGCCCTAAAACTCTCACAAATATCTTACCCATGCTGTCCTCCACGGGCCCCACGGGGACCACACAAGAAAAACCGAGTCTGTGCGGTTTTAAGATCGTCTGAAAGGACAGTCTGGTTAAAAGCGCTGAAAATTAATTTGTTCTCAATTATGAAACTGTCAGGGAGTTTACTGTTTACTTTTTATGGTTTTTTTTTTATTGAAATCTAGTTGGATTCTGAAAAAGGTGAATGCCTAAGAAATTGGATGTCCTGTATATGGTGAGTCTCACATGTGGCAGTCTCCATAGAACTCATTTATGAGTATTTTGTTCAAGCGAATCAAGCCTTCAATGATACTTCTATTTTGGTACCGTTGGCAAATGCTATTGTGTTAAATTATCTCCAGGGTTTACTCCCTAGACTATAAATAGAGGCTTATTCCTATGTAATACTACATTGATATCTAATGAAAAAGATCTTTCTCTTCTCTATATTTTCCCTTCGACATATTTTCAGCACGACTCTATCAACCGTGCAAATTTTTTAATCTTTCGAGATCGATGATGTATTTATTTTTGGATATTAGCGTGGTTTTGATGTTATTATTTTCATATTATGGATGTGTTACCAGGTAATCCAATGTAATACTACATTGATATCTAATGAAAAAGATATTTCTCTTCTCTATATTTCCCTTCGACACGTTATCAGCACGACTCTATCAACCGTGCAATTTTTTAATCTTTCGAGATCGATGATGGTTTGTTTATTGGATATTAGCGTGGTTCTGATGTTATTATTTTCACATTATGGATGCGTAACTAGGTATTCCTCTTTAGCAAAATAATTTCGTCTCCATAGTATTTTCTAGGGTTCCACGAATATATGATTGTCAAAAATAGAGATTTCACTGTAAGATGTTCGCAAAATTCTTATATGTACAACTGAATTGGGTATTAGACTATAAATAAAGGCTTATTTCTATGTAATACTACATTGATATCTAATGAAAAAGATCTTTCTCTTCTCTATATTATCCCTTCGACACGTTATCAGCACGACTCTATCAACCGTGCAAATTTTTTAATCTTTCGAGATCGATGATGGATTGGTTTTTGGATATTAGCTTGGTTATGATGTTATTATTTTCATATTATGGATGTGTTACCATGTATTCTTTTTTAGCAAAAGAATTTCGTCTCCATAGTATTTTCTAGGGTTCCACGAATATATGATTGTCAAAAATAGAGATTTCACTGTTAGATGTTCGCAAAATTCTTATATGTACAACTGAATTGGGTATTACAGACTATATAAATATTTCAATCGAATCGTAATATGATGCAATTTTCAAAACCCGATTTTAATGAAATCGTCTACGTTCAGAAATACCCTAGTTTATAACATCATAGTAAAACTTTATTTTATAGAATTACAACCGCTGGATTAATCTGTAATTTTATTATTATTCAAATTTTGTCTTTATTGAAGCACTTTAAAAAATTCATAGAGATTCAACCAGGGAAAATACTCCAAAATACGTGATATTTCTAGCTATGTTCGCATAAATGTTAATTGGAACAGTCATACGACGTCATGAATAGTTTTTTATGTAGTCGTTGGATTTCTTTGATTTTTTTTTTTTGATGTTTAGTGAAACATTATAGTGAAGCTACTATAAAAATTTCATCATCATCGAAGATGTTTGAAATTGGTTTTTGATCACTACAATTGGATGATAAAATTTCTAATTTTAGAATTAACAATATATTTGGGCCTGTATGATAATGAGGGAGGATTCATGGACACTCTTAGATCGACACTATCATACATGATTTGTGCTATTTTCTCCGCAAAACCCAAATGACAATAAATTTAGGTCTAATATTTTGATGATACGTTTCTATTACAAGACTCTACATTCCTACAAAAAATAAGCACAATTCGAGACATATAACATCACCATCTACCCCTTTGAATATCAACCGTTAAAAATTAACGGTTGAAATTAAGATCGGTAGATGATGAGGTTTGGTATCTCGAATTGTGTTCATTTTTGGTAGAAATGTAGAGTCTTATAAGGGGAACATATCATCAAAATATTAGAGTTATATTCATTTTCATTTGGGTTTTGCGGGGGAAATGGTACAAATCATGTATGATAATGTCCATCTAAGAGTGTCCATGAATCCTCCCTCTATGATAATAGTTTCAAGTTTATTATCAATGGGCCTGAGTACTTCATATATGCTGGACCATATATGTGCACTCTTGTTAACCATGACCTAGTCAGCTGAATGGATCGGTCTTGACCAAACGGTTTACCGGGTTTTGACAAACCAACTTGATTCGAATTTGACTTTCTGGACTCAGAAGTACTTGAGCGCCATTAAAAAGTCTCTAGTAAGAAATCATTTGTGTCTACAAGGGCTATACTTCCATCATAAAAATCTTCAACCGATGAAGATGCATTTCTCAAAAGATGAAGGCATAGATTCTATATTTTCAAGGCGGCATATTGACTTCAGGCGATGGAATGCTCTGAAGGAAGTTTTTGAAACATTCATGAAATTCTTCCCCCGAAAATTTGAAAGTTTATTGGAATGAATTCCACTTGTTAGACTATGAAAGAGTCAATTATTGCAAATTAGCACCTCAACTTTTGTGGTAAGAAATTCTCAAAAGGTGACATGAGTCCGAAAAATCTTTCCATTTTTATCTTTTCAACTTCATCCATTATATTAAAGTAATAACAGTAGATGCCGAAGTATGTTAAACAATACATTCACGGTCTTTGGTAAGCTATTCAACCCGATGTAAGTGGTTGGGAGGCATGAGTGATTCTCATAAACAACAATGTATACATTGGTATAAAGAAATTTCTCAACTTAGTAATTGTGGCAAGGATAAATATGGAAAAAGTGACACGTATCCAAAACAATTAGGTTCAGTTCGCACTTCTATTGATGTATTGAGAACCGAGGATAAGTCTGTCCAAGTAACATGTGTTGGTTTGATTCAGAACTTTTCTTGCATAATAGACAACCATTCACATTATATGTGTTTCTCACAGAATCCATTGTTGGTGCAGCATTGTAACAGAGACACCAGACAAAGAAAATCACCTTCTGTGGTATTCTTAGATTCCACACACTCTTATAAGGAAAAACTAACAAACCATCCTCCTCCAAAGACTAATAACACTCTTCCACTGAGAACTATTTTGTATTATTCTTCCAAACTCTGTGATCATGACCTTCACCTATGTTTAAAGTTGCTAGCAAATTCAACAGATGAGCTATGTCTTCTATCTCAGTTTCCTTTAAATTCCCGCAAAATCCAAAATTCCAGTTGTTCCTTGCATTGTCATCCAACATCTCTTGAATAGTAGCATCTTGCAATCTACTCAAACTGAACAAATTTGGGAAAAAAGCTTGTAAATACTGTTCAGCCAACCATGTACCCAACACTTGTTTTTGCATTTTGACACAACTAGAGAGATATGGTTTTACTTCTTAAGTCATTACAATTTTCAATGGGTGTTTCAAGGCAGTGTCAGGGATACTTTATGGGAATGGAGAAGAAAGAAGGGTAAGAATGTAAGTTTAAAAACCAAGATTTGGGACATAATTCCTTTTGCTATATGGTGGGTTGTTTGGCTTGAAAGGATCTCAAGGACTTTTAATGGTAGATAGGAGTAAAAACTTTGATTTACAATTGGTGTGTGGGCACTCAAATTTTTGAAGGTATCACCTTGGATATGGTTCTACATAATTGGGAGGATGTGGTTCATTAAGCCTATGTAGTTTTTGTTTGAGTTTTTTTACTTTGCTTCACCAATACCATTACTTCCTTGGTGATGTATTGGTTTTTAATAAAATTTGCCCCTTTTGAGTCAAAAAAAGAAGAAGTCTAAGTAATATGGATCATGGTCGCCCAATAATCCGTATCATTCACCGAAAAATCCAAGCCTTTTATTTTTCTTGTGTCCCATCATCTTAGCCATCAAAAAATATTCAAATCTAAGGTTTAGAGAGGTTGTTGGATTTTGTCCATATAACAATGTCCCTCGATCTGCCTCTACATACAATATTGTCAAGAGGCCTTAAAGAAAGAAAAAAAAATTAACTTTGTTATTAAGGAATATGATACATTATTTTGGTTTTGACAAATAACTTTGTTCAGTAAGATTGTTTGTACCCTTAATATTCTACACAAATAAATAGGCTAACCTAGGCCTACAAAGTTCCTACTATTTACAAATGAGGGTTCATTGGGCCTAAGGTGCTTCCCTTGGTTACCCAAGTATGGCTAACTAGGCCTAACAAATACCCAATGTGAAAGCCCATGTCCAACAAACTAAGCTAGGCCTCACTAGCAAACACTCAATTCACAAGCCCATGAGCAAGAACTCAAACTTGGGCTAGAAGGTTCCACATAAGAATCGCCACGTCACCAATTTCCAGCCAACCGAAAGCTGCCACGTCAGCAAATAACCCATAAGAATAAACGCCACGTCATCACATGCCACGTCAGCAAGGGGAGGCCCGACAAAATGGGTGCCACATCAGCAGGGATGCTGACGTGGAAGGTGACATGTCAGCAGGAGGTACGTCACGTCAGCAGAGTTGAATAGTCAACAAATCCGTTAGGAACTAACGCCGTCACTAACAACGTCGGCATAAACAAAGAATATTTCGTTGAATGTTAACAGTGTCAGCATCTTTGGTTAACTTTAACGCCGTCACTATGGCGTTAGCATATTCCAGACGTTGACATAATATTCCATCAACGTCATCGGCATGACGTCATACCGCCGGCTTCAGAACGACAACAGAATATTCCGGCAGAATCAAGGCCGGCGGCCAAAGCCGGCAACTGCAGCGAGCGGTAATCGGGGCAATTTATTGCTGATTAATCGGGGGAGAATTTAATCAGCGATTTTACGTGGATGATTTTGTGTATAATGCTGCGTCATATTTTCGTAGTTTCGATTCCACGTAGTGCGATGCAATCTAAATCCGTAACCTCGGATCATTCCACCCCATTTTTTTTGCCTAACGGATGTCTGCGCCCCACTGTAGGCTTAGCTTCTAGAGCATTCCAGCAGGCATGCAAGGGCCAGTTGTTCTAGAGCCATGCAGTCATCAAAGCTGGTCAGTTATCAAAAGTGGCATGCAGGACAGTCAATGCCAGTTATGGCATGGAGACATGCAGTGCCAGTAAATACAGGAAACATGCAAGGAACAGATGTTACAGCAGTTATGCATGCACAATTATCGTTATTCATGCCTGTAGCTAAAACGGAAATTTATAACATATAAATGGACAGTTCTGCAACAAAGGAGGTAAGCAATCTTCCATACTAAAAATACTTGTGAGAAAATCCTATTCTGACTTTAGCATCGGAGGGTTTTTTGCAGGTACCCCCCCCTTCTCCATTCTACAGAAATCAATTGAAGATTGAAGATGATCGATTGTCAGCAAAAACATCACAAAAATTCTGTGTTTGGGGTAGAAGAATTTTACCTTACAAACAGTGGCGCCGGATAACTGTTTCGAGAAAATAAAATCGTGTTTTACTAGATTGAGTTATGGGAGTAATCAAACAAACTACACAAAGGGTAGATTCTGTTAAAAATCCTCGACAGCACATGAGCGAGGCTGAAATATACAAAGTTGAAGTTAAGTCAGCCCCAGCAATACCCACTGGATATAGGCAGGGTCAAAATAGAGATGATGCTCATAACAGATCCCTGGATCGAGGACGAGATCTAGATCGTTTCCGTGACTGAACTCCATATCCAAATCGAAGAAGGGAGAAACAACCGGTGATCGATAACGAAGGACTGGATTTCAATGGATAGCACCCACAAGTTCAAGGAAACAAAAGGCATGCGTTCGGCAGTCCATATAGGAGAAAAGACGATGGACATGACATGCAGGATGGACGCACCGCGACTATTAGAACAGAGGCAGAATTGTTGCGCAACCGTCTGAACGAGTTGGGGAAGGAGAACGCTCTCCAGAGATTGGACTGTCATAACCACTCACGACCCAAGACTGGTGATCTGAACAAAAAAAGGAGTAGGTCTGTATGGCAACGCCTTGGACGTCGAATTGACCCTCAAGGTGCAAAACCAAACAGACACTACAAAACAGAGGGCCTTTTGTGACGGTTTTTAAACCGTCACAAATAATAAAAAACCGTCACTAATAGAAAGAACACCGTCACAAAAAATAGTTTGTGACGGGTTAAAATCCGTCGTTGATACTGGGGTCACAAATTTTTTTTGTGACGGTTTAGCACTATTTGTGACGTTTGGTCAACCGTCACGATTATGTAATCTATTTGTGGCGTGCGGTCACACCGTCATAAATAATTTTCTCCCCGCCGTCGGAAATATTCAGGCACCGCTTCTGTCACCGTATTTTTTTATTGTGATGGTTTAGAAACCGTCATAAATAGTTTAATACCCGCCGTCAGTAGTATTCCGGCGCCACTTCCGTCGTCGGATTTTTCTATTGTGACGGTTTAGAAACCCTCACTAGTATATTTATTATTGGCGCCGGATTTATCCGACTCTTCCGGACATCGATACCGGTCATCGGTTACCGGTAACTTTTTTCCAGTGCCAGATTTACATTCCCAGAATTTCTCAGAAATCTCAAGTCATTAACACAAAAATTAAAAATCTTTTCAAAAAACGAAATTTATACCATTCATAACAACGTTTTACATTGATGCACCATATATATAGAAGCCTACATATCCGACAGTTAGATGTTTAACTGATCACAAAAGATATATCTAGGCAACAGGAAAACACCTAGATAGTTAGAAAGTTGGTAACTAAGATTATCAACATCCAAATGCCTGTGGAAAGTTTGGGACATGATAAGAACACGCCTGATGGCATGAAAAAAAAAAAGAGATCCCATTCCCTTATACTCAAAAAAAAACAAGCACCTAAGTCACCAGAGTTATATAAGTAGTATATCAGTCAAGCATTTGTGCACCAAGATCTTTCATTCATGGACTGCTCATAATCTCTGCGTCATTCGATGGCATAACAGTGTCAGCAGTTCCCAGTTCATCATGCGCAACAAGTAGTGCCTCCAAATCAGCTATCCGTTGCATTTCTACTTGAAGTTGTGCAACAGTATTCTCCAGTTGTTATCTAAGGTTCACAATTTCAGCATTTGGGTCAGTGGAAGGGTTGGTGGATGATTCTTCACCCCAATAGTTCTTTGGCTTTATACCATTTCCTAGACAACGAACACGGCCCCCTTTATCTCGTCCTCACACTTGGGCAAAAGCATCATGTCTTCCTTGTAGCACAATATCAGAACCTGGTAAGCTAGCTTGGATCTCTACTTCCTCCATTTCCTTCTACATAAATATCATTTTCAAGATCAAATACGTAAGTAATGATACATAAAACAAATTCAAAATTGATTAATAATAAATCAATAATACATACCAGCTTTGAAGCCACATCTGGATCCATCAAAACTTCTTCTGGGTCTTCAGTTTTATTATTTTTGGTATGGGTAACTTCAAAGATCTCGTGACGTTTAGGACGCCGTCCTAGTTTCTTCCCCAGCTATATAAAGAGAATTCGATAAGAAAATCAACATACATATAAAAACAGAAGCATACATATAAACTCATTGAATACATAATCGGAAGAAGTTATAACATGTTTGCATTCAATTCAAATGGACTATCAGTTTGATTTAGAACATTCATGAGGACAAACTTGATCTCACAGGATACATGTAATCCTAGAGGGTACGTGGCAGATTCATAACTTCACCTATTGTCTCATCTTGGACAGTCATGTCAACAACTGGAAATGATATTTCACGTAGAAAGTTTGAATAAATCATATGCAAGCAATTAGTTAAGTCATGAAACTACTATCATAGCCAATGGGACATCCCAAATACTATGTTATAACACCCAAAATCAGCAACAACTTCCCAATTCAGGCCACGGATGGAGCTTAAAGAGTAGACAGACGGGTTCAAAGATTCACAAACATAAAAGCTTATTGGGGGCAAAAAAATTGCAGGATCATGCTTATGGGAATCAAGAGCTATTTTTTGAAATCATATACACAACATGTTGCAGATCTAGATAGCACCTAGCATAACAAACTCAGAGATTCAGAGACAATGGATGAATTTCCAGCTTAAGAATCACACATAACAAACATTAGTGGGAAAAAAAGTAACTAAGGAAGGTAGGGCCGTAGTGATTAAGTTCAATTCTAAGTTCTACTATTCAAGTTCTACTTTTTAACAGCAAGGAAGATCCATCACTATTCAGCTACATAAATAACATGGTTTCATTCAATGTAAAGTTACAGTAAATTTCAAAAGAGGGGAAACAGAAATGTACTGTATACTAACTTCTCTTTGCTATAATAAATCCAGATTCTCTATATTTATAGGTAGGTTAACATTGTTCAGTTGAAAGATGTTAAAACCTGTAGCATAGGAAAGAGTATTTAAGACTTAGCAGTGGTATAGAAACTTACCTCTGCTGCACACTTAGCATGTTGTTTAGAGCCAGTAGTATGGTGAAATTTTTGTTTCTCCCTGTTTTCTTTGTTTATTTGGCTTATTTCCTGCACCAAATATAAGATCTTATAATGTCATGCCTGCTAAATTATGAGACTTCTCATGAAAAACATGAGTAATAATGCTTACTTGTTTCTTCAAATCAGTATTCCAAACCTCAACGAGTACCCTCCACTGGCTCTCAACAACATCGTGTGGTGTATTAGCAAGACGTTCTTCTACCGTGTTCCATTTTGTATAAGCAGCCTTTTTAACATGAAATTTGTGATCCTTCCACCTATCATTTATCTTGGTGTAGATCCAGCCATCCAACACTTATGGGTACTCAAATATTTGCTGACATCAAATATACAACCACAAAAGAAAAAAATATTTCAGATTTTGAAAAGATATGGATTTAATGGTTATATGAAAACACATGCATTTGTTATTGTACCTTTATTTCAAGCACCACATTCTCAATTAACTGTGAAGGCATGCGTTTCTAGTCGTCTATTGTCAACGGTAGTTTGTGTCCATCATTCGCTAGATGACTGATATATTTGGTTATATACGTACCATTAACCCCCATAGGGCAAAGGTGTTCCATGTCAACTTCAACTGCAATTCTCTGATCTGGTAATAGGTCATGCAAGAACCTCATAGCTGCTCCACCTCGAGGCATCCTACAAAAAATATCAAAGTTACAATGTAAGTATACTTAACTGATAATCTAACAATTAGAGAACTGAAATAAGCAAAAACTTCTATAAAGACAATTTCAAAAGAACTATTTATTCAAATGTTATATTAAGAACACACTACAAAGAGAACAAGCAATGCAGGAATGAAAAATTAAAATATGTTTAAGAATCATCCGATCCACTGTCAAATTCAACATCATAGTCATCATTCTCATTTTCTGAAAACCCATCCACAAATTCCTCTTCTTATGACTGTACTTCTTTGTCGGCGTCTTCTTCTTCTTCTTCTTCAACCCATATCTGATCTCCTTTGCCATTTCTCGTAGGAGCATCAACTATCACCCCAGTCCTATCATTCATAACACCAACACTGTCATCCTCTTCATTGTTGATTTCATTTCCAAATGGAAGGTTATCCAGTAGTTGATCTGGATTATCATCACCCATGTCAAAAATATCCCTCGGTTTATTCCTGACCACAACATTCCATTCAGGTTCTACGGGGTCTTGGGCATAAAAAACTTTTCGGCATTGAGAGGCCAACACATAAGGCTCCTCCTATTGTGTCCCCAACAGATGGTTAAAATTCACAAGAGTGAACCCCAAGCTATCAGTCTTCAAACTAGCAGTCCTTATTCTTCCTGAAGTATTCACCACATTAGCCCATTTGCACTCAAGCAAGACGTATGAGCGACCTTTTCTATATGTCAACTCAATTATATTAGTAAGTACTCCATAGTACGTGCGCTCCGTATCATTTCTTGGGTTCTGAGCTGCTCCATTTCTAAAGGAAGGCGCTGTTGAATCGACTACCACACCGTTATTCTGTGTCTTTGCTCTATTTTCTTTACTTACAACTTTGAAATTATAGCCTTGTGTTATATAGCCAGTGAATTTTCTCGCAGTTGAAAAAGGAACTTCAGCAAGCAAATCTAATCCTTCAACAATACTCACTTTAGATATCATAAGCAACCTAATATGATTCTTAAACCAATCAGCAAACTCATGTTTGTGCTTTAGCAGGCGTTGAAGGTCACTTAGTCTTGGGTTCATCATAGCCAGTGTAGTTTTTTGTTGCCTAAAAAATGTAATCAAAGCAGATAAATTAAATGGTGTGTCCTATAAATTAAAAGAATTAACATAAAACATAAATAGAGTGTTGCTTATGCTATGTACGGATCTACATCATCATCATTAGACAAGATATAGTCATGCATCTTCTTCTTTTGATCGCCAGTTAAAGAAAATCTCACAGGTTTTCCAATGGGAGTATCATCTACGTATCTAGGTGTCTTATTGGTTCTTGACTCGATATCTTTGAGGTACCTCGACAAGAATGTAACACATTCATCATCCAAATAGCCTTCAGCAATAGATCCCTATGGATGAGCTTTATTCCTTACATATTTCTTCAAAGTGTACAAATACCTGCCAAAAAAGAATAATAAGTCAGTGAACAGAAAACCAACAATAAAGAGAGCATATAACTTATTGAACAGAAATAAGTAAAAAAAAAAACAAAGAAAACAAAAGTTTAAAATGTATACCATTCAATGGGATACATCCACCGATACTGCAAAGGTCCTCCTAAACGTGCTTCTGTTGCCAGATGTATAGGCAAGTGAACCATAATGTCGAAGAATGCAGGTGGAAAAATCCTCTCTAATTCACAGACAATGATAATGATGCGCTTCTCCAACTCTTCAAATCTTCGGGGCGTGACACCTTGGAGCATAGTTCACAAAAAAAAGAACTCAACTCCATCATCACTTTACTGACCTTAGATGGTAACGTCTTTCGGAATGCCAAAGGTAGAAGCTGCTGCATGAGCACATGTGAATCATGACTTTTTAGACCAAATTTTTTACGTTGCTGGACATTCACACACCTCAGAATGTATGCTGAGTAACCATTTGGAGTCTTCAAATTCTTCAAGACATTAAGAAACATAGTCTTTCTTGTATTATCCATGGAATAACATGCTCCTGGCAAGAAATATTTCCCATTTGGTAATGGCCTTGGATGAATTTCAGGTCTAATCTTTAGGAGTTGCAAATCAAATCTTGCTTTAAGGCCATCCTTAGTTTTTCCAGCAATATCCATTATCGTACCCAGAACACTGTCACAGACATTTTTTTCAGTGTGCATCACATCTATGTTGTGTTTGAGAAGATTATTAACCCAATATGGAAGTTCATAAAAAATACTCAATTTCTTCCAATTGTTTGGCATATTATTTGCGGATCTACTTGATCCTCGTGATTTTCTCTTGCGTGGACGATCTCCCCTCAAATTATCCTCAAACTATTTCCCAAATGTGTGCGGAATGTCTTTCAGTAACCTCAAGATATCTGACCCTAACAATGGGTTTGGACGTGGGCTCAGTTCTACTTTCCCATCAAAATATTTCTTAAGTGTAGTGCGAAACCTATGATAAAAATTCAGACAATCAACTGTCAAATACACATCCATTTCAAAACAAACACCATTAATAAAGTAAAATCCACTACCACACTGTTGTCAGTCCACAAGCACATGAACAACTGTTAAAAAGATAGCATAAGGCTCGGGGACACTGTTATCAGTACACTACCATGAATATATTTCTTTCTAATATTTTTTTCAAGTCCAAGGCCAGGGACAAGATTATATATGCAACATGAACATCTAACGGCCATAAAACCATTGGACATATGAACTTTAAGAGGAAAGTTTAGGCCGCAGTCTACAAGATTATATATGTCACCTCTTAACTTGTTACAAATGACAAGTTATAAACAAACACAGTTAAAATATTATATAAATCTAAAACGTGACAGCAAATTATGCACACTAAAATCTACAACAATTCTCCAAGTTTGAGATTAATCAAGCCATGGTTGATAGTGGTACCACACAATACCTACAACTCAACACATTGGTTACTAGAAATTGGCTCAGTATATGTGTATACTTCAAATATATTCATTACATTAAATTCTAATTTCGTCTATTAACAACTCAATTTGTTACTCATATTCTAATAGTAATCTTCACAATCTTCTTTAATTAGTGCAATTAAAACAGATTCACCACAAAACAAAAAAGTGATTTTCTATGTAAAAAAAGAAGAAGAGACTAATTAGTTCTAAAATGTTGAATGTCATGGTTTACAAACAATGGTAATCCTTTTTTTTGTGGCCCCCTAGAAGTTGTGGCCTCAAGCACGGTTTGAGATGCTTTAACTTTATGGCCGACCCTGGCAGTCTATGTCAAACAGAAAGAAGTACGAAAGGGCCAATAGAGATAATCATTTTGATAGGGATATCAGTTAAAGTATAGAGATTATTACCTATGATTCATTGGTAAGAATCGCCGATGGCCCATGTAGACTGTTTTTCTTCCTTTTTTCAACCACTGGTTCCGAGTTTCTTCAAGACACGTTGAACATGCCAATTTACCTTTATTACTCCATCCAGAGAGCATTGAAAGCCCATGATAATCACTTATAGTCCATAGTAATCCCGCTTTCAGATTGAACATTTCATTTCGTGAGGAATCATACGTGTCCACCCCTTCCTCCCATAATTCCTTTAGCTCATCTATTAATGGTCTCAAATACACATCAATGCCGTTACCTGTAAATTTTGACATAGAAGGTTGTGATCAGTGTGAATATTTATGAAACAAAGTATTAATGTAATCTTGACAAAACAGATAAAAATCAAGATAAATATCATTACATGGACTATGCGGGCCTGGTATAAGCAAAGATAATATCATGTTAGGTTGTTTCATGCATAACCATGGCGGTAAGTTATAGGGTAACAAAACGACAGGCCATGTGCTTTGCGGATTTCTCATTGAACTATATGGACTAAACCCATCAGTTGACAAACCTAATCTGATATTCCTTGGATCTGCCTTAAAAGTTGGATTCATCTCATCAAAATGCCTCCAAGCTTCAGAATTAGCTGGATGTCTCAATACCCCATCTTTTGTACGCCCTTCATGATGCCATCTCATATCTCTTGCAGTCTTAGAACACATGAACAACCGTTGTAGCCGAGGCTTTAATGGAAAGTGACGAAGTATTTTAGCCGGCGTTTTTAATCTTCCATATTTATAACGAGAAGCTTTACAAACCGTACAAGACTCAAGATCCGCTGTCTCCTTATAATACAACATACAATCATTGGGACACGCATCGATTTTAACGTAAGATAATCCCAAATCTGATAATACCTTCTTACACTATGTGAAATTTGTTGGCAATGTGCACCCTTCTGGAAATGATTCTCTCATGAGTTGAAGCATCTCTTTGAATGACTTGTCAGACATCCCACCAACGCATTTGTAGTTCCAAAATCTAATAAGAAAAGACATCATCGACATCTTATCACATCCTGGGTATAACGGCTTATTTGAGTCTTCTAGCAACTTATAAAACTGCGTAGCTGAACTATCACTTGGCATCCCACTCATGTCTGCATCCAACATATCACTCATACCCTCATCAGCACGTAATCCATATGCATCTCGCAGCATTCCTGTAATGTCATCTCTAACCTCTTCGCCATTGTTATCCATATTAACCTAATCCACATTGGTATTCTCTGCCCCCAAATTACATGGAAATGTTGTTCTGAACCCTTCACCGTGATGATACCATACTGTATAGCTCCTTAACATACCACAAGTAATTAAGTCATCATATATCTCATCTCTAGTCTTGTAATGTATATTAGCACACTTCTTGCATGGACACTTGAGTTTGTTATCTTCAGTAACAAACCCATTTTCAAACGCATAGTTCAAGAATAAACACAACCCTTCATGAAAATCCTTAATTGATCTTTCAAAATGAACCCAATTCTTATCCATACTAGTACCTGACAGTAGAAAGGAACATTAGAAATTAGAGCTACAGACTTACATTAGAAACAACGGAAGCATCTAACAAAACAAACCACATGAAAACCAAATAAAAAGTGTTTCAGTGACATTTTAGAGTACCCAATATATCTTTATCAAACATGTTCAAGCTTAACACATAGCTGGTATTGAAACACAATCATAACTAATGAGCAAGTCTAAGACCAAGAAAATCTTAAATGGCCTGAACATTCCAATGGACTAGATAGCATATACCATAAATGGACTAAACCTCTAGATCGAAAAAACCAGAGAGACAATAGTATGGAGAGATAAATATTAATACATGTGCATCGTTCTAATTTATCCAAGAATAATATGTTAAAATTATCCAACAAGAATAAACAGTGAAGTGTTCTAATGAAGATACCTATGTGGATTTCAAAGCTAGTATTCGAACACAGAATAACCAAAATGTCAAAGTCTACGAGAAAATCCTAAATGGCCAGAATATTACAATGAACTAGGATTTTAGTTTTAGGTTTCATTTCTTAAAGGTAAGAAAACTCTAAAATTACAAATAACACTCTATACATATAAAAAAGAAGAAGGAAGCTTCCACTCGTTTACAGTCCCTCTCATTTGTTTATACAAACAAAGGTTTAGCTCTTACTCCTTCAACTGAACACCATAAATTATATAATAGATATACAAAGTTATGTCATTCCTGTGCAGATGCACGAAAGTGCATGGCATACAACTAACAGTCGCAGTCACTCGCAAGAAACAATCGTTTCACTCTTCAAGAATTAATTAGTTAGCTACATATTAGCATCAATATATCTATCACAAGCGAAGCACGTCTAAAAATGGCAAAATTGCTAGCTAATATACATCCAAAAGACTGTTATTTGCATATCACAACATTCAACAACCACATTCCAAGCACATCAACAAACAAATTGGACACACACTGTTTCATCACCATAATGTGCATACTTCTCCACTAAATAGAAATCATAACATGTAATCCCTAAAGAATCCATTTCCAAATTAGAGCATTAAAAAACTATTGATCTGAATTCCAACTGAATCAAAAATTTAGTCCAAATTGGCTAAAATCAAACATACTACTTTATATTTTTCAAAACAAAAATCAAATAGCTTTTCGATTCTTCTCTCTTGATAAGGTTTTCATA
Organism: Papaver bracteatum; assembly: GCA_023529315.1. Lineage (NCBI taxonomy): Eukaryota > Viridiplantae > Streptophyta > Magnoliopsida > Ranunculales > Papaveraceae > Papaver > Papaver bracteatum. The sequence continues at coordinate 87,419 of JAJJWX010000324.1, read as the reverse complement.
TTTCACTTTAAGAAAACAAAATATATACAGATTTTAAAAGTGGTTCATCCGTCATCATTTAGTGCTCATCAGATTTTAACCAAAATGTTCAAATCTAAGAGAAAAGCCTAAATGGGCAGAACATTACAATGGATTTTAAAGCTAGTATTCAAACACATCATACACCATCATAAATGGCGAAATCCTAATGGAATTCGATAAACACATTGATTTCAATAATTTTAACAGAAAAGAAGAGTTGGAAACATTCGACAAACACATTATCTGCAACCAATAAGGTCAAACTTAATCGATTGATACAGATAGAACAATGGAAGCCCTTCTTACCATTCCTTATTAACATTTTTTTTTTTTGCAAACAAAGCATTTAAGGCTGATATCTTGTGTATTCCATAGAATTTGGTCCAAGAATTGCATACAAAGTTAATTCACATGACCAGTGCTAAAAAAACAATTGATTCTACAAACTTTGTAAAAAGGAAAGCTCGTCAATCTTGCCACTACCATGGAACTGATTGACACAAAGGCCTCATAATGCAATCTAGCAAAGTTCGTAGTATCTACAGGAAGTTGGGCAGTTTGTATTTTCTTTCATAAAAGCTCAACTATGTAAATAAAATAGTGCCGAGAAGAACCAAACACACAACAAAAATAGCAGAATACCTTATAGTTTCCTATTGTACCCACTACACCAAATTCAGATAATAGCAACCTAGATTAGCAACAGTTCAATCACAGTTGCGAATTCGCAACACAAAAAAACAGTTGCCAAAGTTTAGCAACATCTTAGTTCTGTTTCGAAATTCGCAACAGGTATCTAGCAGTTGCGATTAGCAACTACTTGGAGTGTAGGCATGCGAGTCACATGCTTAGCAGGGAACACATTTAACCCATTGACCAGTTGACTTCTTGGCCAGAGAAAGGCGCGATTTATACCTCCAAAAATAAGGTACAGGACAGCTGCCTTCTTTCTATCCACATTTTTCTTTACGCTCTCCTTTATCTTCTTTATTTCACCATCTCTCTCCATTATCATATTCTTCTAGATCTGAAGAAAACTATGCTGCTATTAAACTCGACCAAGTATAGATGCAAGTTAGGTAATTTAATTACGGCAGGGTTTCAATAATTAGGGTTTATGTTTCAATAGTTATTAAGGTTTATTATGTTAGATCGGCAGTTAGGTTTGGGTATTTTATTTTAATGAATTTGACTTATACTGCTGCAGGAGGAAGCACTGTTGTGAAGGAACTTGCTATCCTAGGTATGGTTTATCTTTCTATTCTAGTTTTATGCATGTTTTGAGTTTACTTTTAGGTCAATAACTTGTATCTGAGATTTAGTTGTTAATTTATTTTGATTTTTCATGAGTTGGGTGTTTCTTAATTTTGATTTTGAATGGTTTTAGGTCAGATTTGAATTTGATTTGGGTGTAACCTAGATTTTAAACATAAAAACTCAGATTCTCTGCATAAAGTTTGATTTGCTTGGTTAGTTCTGTCAAAATTACAAATTGTTAGCAGTATAATGTGAGTTTTAGTTTTGTGACAACTTATTAAGTTATAACTTAACTAAAAATCAGATTAAACTGCAGATTTAGTTTGTAACTTGACAAACTATTTGTATGCGTAGACTTGAAGTAGATTCAGTAATTTTTCATTTGATGTGATCTAGATGTACTGATAGATATGATTTCTGAGTTTTATACAGATGTTGAATATAGATATTATCTAAATTTTAACATAGATGTTGTCTTTAGGAATCACAAAATGTCATTGATACCTGATAAGAAGTGGATGAAATGTGACAATAAATCAGATCAGTACATAGAAGGTGTTAGGTCGTTCATACAGTTTGCTAGGGAAAAAGGTGGTGCAAACGCGTTGTTCTCATGCCCTTGCGGTCGTTGTAAGAACAGTAAAGGATTGGTGACGCTTACTGAGACTTCACTTCATTTGCTGAAGTATGGTATTTATCAGACGTATACAACATGGCGCTTTCATGGGGAAAGCTTAGAAGTAGAAACACATGCACATATGGATAACTCTAGTGAGGAACATGTAGGTGACAATGTAGCTGAGAATGTATCAAATGTAGGGGATAATGTAGGAGTTGTTGATGATGATTTTGATCCTGCTATAGGTGTAGATGATAATGTTGGGCTAGATAGTAGGTCTCATGGTGATGCTGGAACCAGCAGAAGCAAGAAAAAGAAACTTTTATATGAGCGTGCTAGAGCACCGTTATACCCTTCATGTCCTAAAGGTAAGACAACATTATATGCTGCCGTAAAGTTGAATAACATTAAGACTCAATATGGGTTTTCAGACAATGGTTGCACTGCGCTCTTATAATTGGTTAAGGAGTTGCTTCCTGAAGAAAACACACTTCCTTCTAAGTACGCAGATATAAAAAACCTGATCCAAGAGCTAGGAATGGACTATGTTACTTATGATGCCTGCGTAAATGATTGCATATTATATTGGAAAGATAATGCATTATTAGTGAAATGTCATGTTTGTCAAGAACCTAGGTATAAGAAGGTCTTTAATGATGAGAGGAAACTGACTACGGTTGCTCAGAAGACGTTAAGGTATTTTTCTGTAATTAAAAGACTGCAAAGGTTTTATAGCGAACCATGGATAGCAGAGGCAATGACTTGGCATTCTAGAGCCAAGTCAGATATAAACATTATGCGTCATCCTGTCGATTCTTCAGCCTGGAGATGTGCAGATAGCTTCTCTCCTGAGTTTGCTAATGAACCTAGGAATGTTACACTTGCCATATCAACTGACGGGTTTAATCCAAATGGATGTTTCGGTGCCGCTCACAGTTGTTGGCCTGTGATTATGCAACCATTAAACTTTGCTCCTTCCTTGTGTATGAAGCGTGAATTTTCATTGCTGGTGTTGTTGATATCAGGACCTAGAGCACCTGGTAAGGACATAGATGTTTATTTACAACCTCTTATAGATGAGTTGAAGAAGTTATGGAATGAAGGTGTATTAACATATGACTCATTCACTAAAACTGAGTTTGTAATGAAAGCAAGATTACTATGGGCTATACATGATTTTCCTGCGTTTGGGACTTTGTATGGATGTGTAACCCATGGCTACTATGCATGTCCTACTTGTGGAGAAGAAACAGATGCCGATTATTTGCCATTCAGTAAGAAAATTTGTTACATGGGACACCGAAGATGGCTGCCATCAAAGCACAAGTATCGAGATGATAAAAAGAATTTTAATGGAGTGGTAGATCATCGTCCAGCACCTTGGCCACTAACTGGTCTACAAATACAAGATATTGTTCGTAATATCAGCTGTAAGAAGGGTAAGGGGAAACAACCATCGGCAGCAAGTCTGAAGCGTAAAATGAAGGATGAAGGGGAAAATGAAGACGTTGCTAATGTAGAAGATGAGGTCAGTGACCACTCATTGTTTTCACGGAGGTCTATTCTTCATGATTTGCCTAATTGGGGTTCAAACGCGATCCGACATATTACTGATGTTATGCATACAGAAAAGAACATCACAGAGCATATACTTAACACTTTGATGGGAAATAGCAAGTCTAAAGATGGTCCTGATGCGCGTAAAGATATGGAAGCAATGGGGGTTAAAAAGAAGTTGTGGCTGAAAAAGGATGATGTTACTGGTAAAACTTCTATGGAGAATGGTACTTTTGCCCTGGCTAAGAAGGAGAAAGTTGATTTCTGTACTATTTTGAAGAACTTAAGGGTTCCCTCCAGATTCTCTTCCAATCTTCGCAACTGTGTCAACGTGAATCCTCCCGAGTTAAAGAACTTTAAGTCTCACGATTACCATGTTGTTATGCAACATCTGTTACCATTGCTGATTCATACTGCAACTTCACTACCTAAGGAGCTGCGAGTTTCTCTTCTCCGGATTAGTATCTTCTTCAACGTTCTTTGTGCGAAGGTTATCAACCGACAACATCTGTTGAGAGCTAAAGCTAGTATGATTGAAGCAATATGTGTGTTTGAAAAACATTTTCCTCCATCGTTCTTCGTTATCAGTATTCACCTGATGGTTCATCTAGCAGATGAAGCTTTGATCAGCGGTCCGGTCAGATTCAGGTGGATGTATCCCTTTGAGAGGTAATCACCACAACTGACTTTGTTTTTTAATTTTTTAATGATTTGAATGTTTTTGTAACTGAGATGTTAGCTTTTCTTACTGATATTTGTAGGTTAATGAAAGGTTTCAAGGGACTAGTGCGTAATAAAAGGTACATTGACGGGTGCATTGCAAGAGGATATACACTGCGAGAAGCTAGCTTGTATTGTATGGAGGAGTTGTCCAAAGATGGTGATGGTACCCACAAGCATACTCGACAAGCCTTTTTAGATGATGAAGATGAGTTTGTTGATAAGATGCCTTTAAGTAATGCTAAGAATATTAATTTAACCCAAGTTCAGTTTGAACAAGCTCGCAAGTGGATTCTCTCTAAGTATGTCAGATTGGATGAGTGGCAAAGGTACAATTTCTACTTTCACCTCTGATCTGTTATTTTGTGGATGAAGTAAATAATAGAACAAAAAAAAACAACTTATAATCATGTTTCTTGAATTCAACCTGAGTTTGTATATGCGTAAAAAAATAGTAAGATGAGCATGTATTGCGACTTTATTGCACTGCATTACTTGAATAGTAAGTGGCCACAATCGAGACTAAGAGACTGATTTCTTGAATTATGTTTGATTGTAGGAAGTATGATTCCTATGTTGACGGCGCCAGGTCTAATGATCAGACAAATAGTTCGTCCAATGGTACCTTAAAGAGTTGGATGGCTTGGTTACGCGACGAGGTAATATACTAGCTTCCATTCTGGTTTATAGTAAAATAAATTGTGGTCTTGGTTAAGTAACTCACTCACATATTACAACTTGCAGTTGTCAAAAGCTAATGATGTGGATTCAGTACTTTGGCGCCTAGTTCAGGGACCTCTCTTCAAGGCGCAGTCATATAAGAGATACCAAGTTAATGGATTCGTATTCTGTTCAGAAGACTATGAGGGGAAGGTTATATCACAGAATAGTGGTGTGTCAATGAGAGCTATTACAATGCATAGAGCCAAGTCCACAGACAGAAATTTCAAGGAAGCAGAAATAACCTATTATGGAATTGTCAGGCAGATTATAAAGTTGAATTATGTGAAATTTGAAGAAATAGTTTTCTATTGTGATTGGGTCAGGGTTGAAGATAAGATTAATGGATGCAAAGTTGATCCAAATTCACACGTGATAAAGGTTAACTTGTCGAAGATGAAAAGCATTGGTAGAATTGTGGATGAGCCTATTATTCTTGCATCTGAAGCGACACAAGTGTTCTACTCAAATGATATTAATGAAGATGGATGGTCTATTGTGTTGCATTCTCGACAAGGATTAACTAGTCGTGTTAATGATATAGAAGTTCCTACTATTTATCAATCAGCTCTCACTGACAATGAGAGTTTAGAAAACCTTATATTTGTCGAGTCTGTAGTTTAGAATAGCGTGTCTTCCATCATCTCTATGTGTTACTTATCGTGTCTATCTTATAATCCGTGACTTCCCTTTTTTATGATAAATTTTGTTTTATCAGTTGCATAATCTTGACAGGTTCCTATAATTTGACAAGTTTGATTGATGTGTTTATGGAAAGTGACAAAGGGTGTTATCGATTTAGGTTGCTTCACACAGATGTTTGTTGCATGTTTTTTATAGGTCATTATGGCAGCAGTTGAGGTGGATGAAAATGGACTTCCCATTTCAGACAACACAACAACATTCGGCCACTTCAAGGGCGCGTTGATTCGTACCCATGTCCCTATTTCATTTAAAACCTGGAAGCATGTGACTCAGACTTTCAAAGAGGATATCTGGACTGAACTACGGGTACACATACTTAGAAGAATTTAATTTATGTTCACATATCATTTACCATTTCTCAGTTAGTAAGATATTGCACTGTTGTTTCAGAATTCATATCACTTACCTGAGAGTTGTAAGGAATCTATGATTAAGGGGATGTCTGCTCCATAGAGGAGACGTAAGTATGAGTTACGAAGAGACTATCTTGATAAACATCCTACTCTCGAAGCAAGGATTGCTCATATTCCTCCAGGTGTAAAAGAAGAGGAATGGACTACATTCTGTAAGAATGAAGAGGAAGTAAAAGCAAAAGAATGTAGAACTGAAAACAAGAGGAAAAGGTCACAGTATGATTACTCTCATACCTCTGGTCGTAAACCTCATTCTTTGGTTAGAGCTGAACTGGTAAGTAATTATTTTATATGTTCTCTCAATTCTGAATATCAATATTTATGGACAATATGACTACTCTCATACTTCTGTCGACTGATTAATGTTAAACGACTCGTGGTAATTGAAAACATAGGAGCGCGAGAATCCTGGAGTGGAAATCACTACCTCTGATGTGTGGATTAAAGTTCATACTCAAGAGGGTGGGAAAATTCTACCTAGTTCATAGCCTTACTTTGTGAGTCAAATTGCATTTCATATATATCATGTCTTTCTGAAATATGTACCAGTCATCTTTATATTTTACTTAGTGTTATGCTCGACGTTGCGGGACGGTCTTCAGAAGGCGCAAGAAGAGATCAAGGAGAAAGAAGATGCGGGTATTTCTGTAGGAGAACTAGATGCATTGACAAAAGCTTTTGGAAAGGATTCTAGGGGACGGGTTCATGCTGTTGGTCCTGTTTCTCGTACATAATTTATATATTCTGGTCCTGCGCCTGCTAAAGTTCAAGAAATGAAATCTAAGGATGGAGGTATTAAGCATCAGGTAGATGATCTAAGTGGCAAAATAGGGGTTCTGCTCCAAAGCTTTGGAACGTTATACAACGTTGTGAAGGACATCCAATCTGCAATTCCACCATCATTTGTTGGCTCGAACATGATGGACAGTTCACCTACTAGAGATGGTTATGTTGCTAATACAAGTTCACCTGGCCAACCACATTCACCTGCTCAGCCCATATCACCAGCTCGATCAGCAGCAAGTCCTGACATGCAAAAGTGTTCATTGTTCAACATGGATGGTGAAATCATTGATGTCGGGAAACTTTGCACAGGTGAATTAGGGTAAATGGATCACGTCTCACCTGTACCACCTCATCTTGGGAAAGTGTTGTTGGATGACATTTTCATTCCATTTGAGAAGACCATAAAAGCTAACAGGCTTGTTGAAACCTTCAGAGATGTTGGAGTTGGAGGATATGTGGTGCATCCAAGGATGTGCATCAAATTTGATTAGTTGGTCGCTCTAATTTTTTGGACATATGCTATCTCAGCCATCATCTATCACGTTTATAAACGACAAACATATATGTCTTTTACCTTTTACGGCTTTTACCTTTTTTTTTGCTTATGTTCACACTTTTTGTACATGTGCTTAACATGCTAACATGTAGTTCCTTTTGCAGTTGTGCATAAGAATGTCTCTTTTGCAGTTGTTCTTTGAAAGACTTTTATGCAGTTGTGCATAAGAAATATTTAGCTTTACCTGATGTAACTATGTGAACATAAACCGGAATTCTATGAATCAACTTTTTTGCTATGTGTGTGGTTTTTGTATATGTAAATATTTTGTGGTTTGTCTTTTGTTATATTTGATGGTGCAACTGACTATACTTAGAGTCAATTTCTAGTAGCCAGCGGGGAACATCAATCCCTGGTAAGTATTTCAATTGGCGATGCTTATATTATTACTTTGGATGCTTATATTATTACTTTGGAATTTATGGATATTAACCTTCAGTTAATTTTTTTTTTTGGCTGAGGTTGTGATGCTGGGGGTTCCCATGATAGTTTTTGCGAGTGTGGTTATTGTAACGTCTATCCTTCAGGAACTGTGTGCATGTCTATCGTAGGCATTAAATCTTAGTTCTTGCATGTTTTTTAAGTTGAAATGTTATTGTTTAGGCTATGATTATATACTTGAAGAATGAATTTTATACGTAGGCATTAAATCTTTTTCCTAATGTCGTATTTTTTATTTGTCAGTGTTGGAGACCAGCCATTACAGTGAAGCAAATTCTTGTCGGCATACAAGATTTGCTGGACCAACCCAATGTTGCTTATCCTTCTCAAACAGATGGATACCATCTTTTCATCCAGGTATGTGACTCATTCAAGCTTTTAGGATAGCTTCTATTGTAACATAGTAGCTTGACATCTTGATGTATTCAGGAGCCGGTGGAGTACAAGAAAAGGGTAAATCAACAAGCCAAGCTATATCCTCAGATAGTCTGAAATGATGTCATTTGCTTCAGATCTTCGAAACAACCCGGCGTACCCTTGCGTATGTATAGACATCTCGGAAATTCTATTTAGTTATTGGTAGTGCACAAGACAACAATTTGACACTGGAATAAATCAAAACTATGTAGCTAATGTTCCAAATCCATTCTAGTCGTTGCTTAGAAATGATGGTATTTTATGTTTCTTAAAGATTGCATGTTTTGCTTATGCCACAGACCAGGCAACCGTCTTTGTTAAATGACAGTGGTTTGACTCTTGATTATTATGGTTGAGGTTGTGGTTGTTGTGGTTGAGGTTGGTGCTGAGACTGAGCTTGAGGTTGTTGTGGTTGTGGTTGAGCTTGGTGCTGATCCCATGGTTGAGGTTGAGGTTGGGGTTGTTGTGGTTGAGCTTGGTGCTGATCCTGAGAACGAGGTTGTTGTTCCACCGCCAAAATCTTGCATGATTTATGTCCATTTTTTTTTAGAATGAAGCTATTCTGTTCTCTTCATAGTTACTGATTCTTAGATTATATGTGTCGTATTGTGAAACCTAAATTGGGATGCTTGTAAAAAAAATCAGAGTTTGAAGAATATAGCCGAGATGATCAGTTCATTTCTGGAAACTAATGAACCATCTGTCTGTTTAAGTGAAGGTTCGTGAGTATTTTAGTTTCTCATTACTCGATTATGTTCCCCTAGGAGTTAGGTTGAATGATGTCATTAACAATCTCTTTCCTGTATAAATGAACTTGTACAGATATTCAAACCAACGAGTGCTTGGTAAATAATGGTGGGTGATGGAAGGATAAATCTACTAACGTAACAGCGTGCAAGGTATACTTTATCGTCTACTTGGGTTCTTATATGCTTAACACCCGATCAGAGAAAAGTTCAAATGCTTTCTTCAAGGCTACTTAATTTCTGTTTTTTTCTTCATGTTTGACTGGTACCATGTTCTCTCATCACTTTCAATACGGTTTTCTGATTATTTTTTTGTGTGTATATAAATTTACTTGTAGGACACTTTTCGGGGAAGAATTTGTGAATGCCCTGTGGTCCTGGTCTATTGTGAAGAACCTGTCACAGATATCGTCATTTCTCATTCATAAGGTATGTATTTTTCGGAAATTTGAATCCTTATATTTAGTGTTGGACTATGAATCATCTGAAGCTGTTAAACGATTATTTTCTTTAGGTTTTAAAGTATCTTTCAGGTATATAAGCAAATCATTAGCAGTAGAATATATATACCCTGAATTCTGAAGTATTATTATTATTACTTTCTTTATTTGTTATCTCTAACTATATGTATCTGTGACAGGTTCTTCATCATCTTGGTCGTATTTACTATACAAGAATTCAACATCCTCGTGTGATCATCCTCTCAAAGCCACAATAATTTGCTGCATTCTGATTACTGATCACTGTAAGAGATTGTAACATTCTGTTTCTATATGAAATTCTTAGAAGCTAAAACAAACATAGTAGCACCAGCATAATGTAAGAAACAAGAACATATTTGCATATGAAATCTTTCAGTTGTACAACTTGACACTTGATTTTCTTAATGCAACCTATAACATTTACTTGAGTTCCCTACTTTTTATTGTAGAATGTCTTTGAGGTGTACACCTGTGTGAATGATACCTGTGTGAGAACTATCATATTCATTTACCTGATATAAGATGAATCAGGTAACTGGGGTATTGTAGGGAACTGGGGGTAATCAGTTTTGACTAGGTCAACAAAGACTTGACTTTTTTTTTTTTTGGTTGCGAAAAATTAGCAACGGCTGGAATATGTTGCTAAATATGAACCAGAACAAATATATCCTGTTCCACTAAAACATATCCCGGAACTAATCTAAAATTAGCAACAGAGTAGCAACAGTTTATTTCTGTTTCTATATTTTAATTTCGCAACAGCGCATTTCTGTTGCTACTACCGTTTCTGACCAAAATTAGCAACAGAGCTAGAGTTGTTGCTAAAAACTGCAACAGGGTGTTTAGCAACGGCAAAAATCTTTTGCAAGCCCGGTCAGAAACAGATTTAAGCTGTTGCTAAACGTTAAATTTTGTGTAGTGACCTCTCTAAGAACTGAAATTTCATTCCAACATCATAATATCTTTATAATCCAATAAGTTGATATAAGGGGTAAGGGGTTCTTTATTTCAAGGCTCAGCCTTTTCTCAAGCTTTCCCATTCAACATAAAACGACATAAACACAATCAGAAACTAAGAAATGTCACAAAACCCCAACATATGTACAAAATAGATAAAACTCAGACTCCAATCAGAAATTGAAATCTCAAATCGAAGAAAATCAAATCTCAAAGAACAATATCAAGTTCCATCAACAGAAACCCATATGACCACAAATCCATAACAAAAACCTTAAGAAATTTAACAAATGAAATCCAACACAGACCCTCAGAAATTAAAGAAAATAAAAGTTTCCAGTAAACCATAAGAAATTGAAACTAAAGAAAAACAAATTAATTATGTTTAATCCCTAGTGAATACAAAGAAAAAGAGGGGAAATTTCACCTGAAAATTTACTCCTTTGGATCCTGCAAAACAATAAAATCAAGCAATTAAAAGAAAAATCAATCCTTAATCAAAGGAAGGTTCATCAATTGGAGCATTCCATAAACAGAAAAAACTTTGTAAAAAGGTTCATCAATTGGAGCATTCATAAGTAACTGAGCATAACACAATCATAACATCAAGTTAACAAAGTAAGCATGGTAATGAACTGAGCATCTCATAAGTAATATATATTGCATGTCCAGACACAGTAACCCATCTCGCCTATTAGCAACCTCTCCTACATAACAATTACAATGGACTAGATAGCATACACCATAAATGGCCAGAACATCTTATAGTTTCCTATCATACCTCTCTAAGAACTGAAATTTCATTTCCAACATCAAAATATCTTTATAATCCGATAAGTTGATATAAGGGAGACCCAATCAATCATAGCTAAGAATGAGAAAAAAAAAAGTAAGGGGTTCTTTATTTCAAGGCTCAGCCTTTTCTCATGCTTTCCCATTCAACAAAAATTAGAGACAACAACATAAACACAACCAGAAACTCTTAAGAAATTTCACAAAACCCAAATATTTGTAACCCCAATCAGAAATTATAAGCTCAAATCTAAGAAATTTAAATCTCAAAGCACAATATCAAGTTCCATAAACAGAAACCCATATCCATATTTCGTTTCTAGACTGCAAATCCATAATACAAACCCTAAGAAATTCAAAAAATATGAAATCCAACACATACCCTAAGAAATTAAAGAAACCCATAACACAAACCCTAAGTAATTTTCAGTTAACCCTAAGAAATTGAAACTTAAGAAAACAAATTTATTTATTTAATCCCAGTAGTGAATACTAAGAAAAAGAGGGGAAATTTCACCTGAAAGTTTACTCCTTTAGCTCCTGTAAAACAATGAAAACAAGCAATTAAAAGCAAAACCAGTCCTTTATCAAAGAAACAAAAAGAAATTAAAAGTAATACAAAAAGGGGGAAATTTCACCTTCAAGTTTACTCCTTTAAATCCTGCATACAGAACAAAAAAATAGGAATTAAAAGTAATATTAAGCAAAATAGATCGAAAAAGCTTTAAGAAAATCCAGTCCTTAAACAAAGAAAGGAAAATTAAAAGTAGTACAAAAAAAAGGGGGAAAATCACCTTCAATTGACTCCTTTAAATCCTGCAAAGCAAAAAAAATAAAAAAATAAAAAAATAACCATTAATAGATGAGAGTAAACTTAAAAGTGGTGATGGTTGCAAACGAGATAGACGAGATGAAGAGCAGGTAACTGAATCAAACCTCTCAACAAACTTCTTCACTGGAGAAGAACAGAAGGAAAGAGAAAAGGAAAACCAGATCTGAGTGAGTTTTACAAGAAGATAAGAGAAAGGAATTAAAATATAGAAAATTTTGGCGAAAATTTCAACGGGAGAGAATGAAATTTCACCGCCTTTTCTGAATTTTTTTTGACGGATTGGAAAACCGTAGCAAGTGATGAAAGTTTCATCTGTCGGAATCTAAAACTGATGAGTTTTGTATTGTTGGACACTCAAAACTGACTAAGAAAAGTCTATTGGACTTTGACTAACCGTATTTGTGGCGCTTGGTCCAGCAAACCCACACAAACTGTTGGGTCGGATCCTTGAAACTGATCGAGGCTTAGCTGACTTTGAATACTTAGAATATTTGTGGCGGTTTGTCATAAACCCTCAAAAATAACCCATATTTGAGATTCCCCCCTTAAAAAAAACCTCACAATTGAGACCTGTTTTTGTAGTGAGAGAGGTGATCGATCTTGATTAACTAGAGAGAAATCTGTTACCCATTGGAGAATTACCTAAACGAAGGCTTGTACTACCACGCCGAGCAAGGACCCGGCCAGCTACAACTCAGCAGAGTGCAGCAAGATCCAACATCAGTTCGAAAAGCCTCAGAAACGATGAGGATGAAGATCCAGATTGACACGATGATCGAGAATTTTCGCAGGATTACTATGCTCGTTCGGAGCAAGGAAGAGCTGAAAAAGAACCTGCTGGAATGCAGAGGAAAATAATGAGATCTAAAACTCATATCCCAGAGGACCAAGATAATGAGAAGGAAGAGAGTTCCTCAGATGGTGATGTGGACACAATAACAAAAGCTCGCCTCTGCAAGATGATCAAGAAAGTAATGTCAAAAAGCAATCTAGAGAAGAAAACTTGGACCGGTTGCACCAATATGCCGGAGCACCTTTCAAGCTGAATATCATAGAATTCCGACCGCCGATGATTTTTCAAGTTCCAAAGCTGCCAGAATTCGATGAGAAAATAGATGACCCAGATCAACATGTTTTGCACTATGAAACTGCCATGACTCTGTGGAAGAACAATGATGAATTGATGTGCAAAATTTTTCCACAGTCATTAGCTGGAGGAGCAATAAAATGGTTCAATCGACTCCCAGAAAAGTCGATTGGTACTTACGATGAGCTGGTTGGAGAATTCTGCTCTCATTACAAATACAACAGACGTGATCGGAAGGGATGCCATGCGTTGTTCCTTCTTGCAATTCGGAAGGATAAAAGCATCACATAGTTTATTAGGCGCTTCAAGCAAGAATTGGCCGACGTGGATGGTGCCAACGACCAAGTCATCATTGAGGCTTATAAGCAAGCATACCAGCACGATCAAATAGGTGTGTATGGATCCTTAGTCAAGAGACCACCCAAGACTCTGGAAGGACTATATTCTCGAGTTGAAGAATATGCTCGAGTTAAAGATTATTCCAAAGCTCGAGAAATGAGAGATGTTAACAGATCATCCAATCATCCAAGTGATGGGAAAAAGGACAAATTGAAGAACCTTTCGAGCGGCCAACATAATGACCGAGGAGAGGTCCGAGATAAGAACCAAAGTGAAAGAATGTAAACTGGATATCAGAAATTACATCATCTGAAGTTGACACCGTTGATAATACAACTTGCTGAATTGTCCGAGAAAATCAGCAAGGATTTAAGCCCCCCTCGTCCGTTGCCAGCTGAGACACGTGATAAACGTGATAGGAGCAAATACTGCAAGTTCCATAAGGACCATGGTCACAAGATCGAGAATTACCGCTCTCTACAGATCGAGGTCCAGCGAATGATCGACGCTGTAAAGCCGCAAGAGTTCGTGAAAAAGGACTTTGGGAAAGGTCCTGGTCAGTTTGGCACTGCACATGTGATTAATGCTCGTGTAATTAACATCAGTCACGCCAGGATCCATTCAATGACCAGGTGGGCATCGGAAGACGAGACAAGGAGAAAGCTCAGACAGTTGAAAGAATGGTATCTGACAAATCGCATTGATTTTGTCAGCGGTAATGGAGCAGAAACTAGGGAGCTTGGGTGCAAAAAGATCGAGTTCTCTGAAGCAAACATGATAGGTGTATATTCTCCACACAATGATTCCTTCGTTATAACTGCCTGGATTGGCATGTTTCGTGTGCATCGGATTTTAGTGGATACAAGAAGCTCAGTGAGCGTGCTGTTTTCAGGAACTTACTCCTCTATGAATCTCCCACACGACCTGATCGAGGAGGATGAAAATCCAATTATCGGTTTCAGCGGAGAAGTTACAAAGGCGATTGGAAAGTGAAGATACCGATAACAATGTATGACAAGTTCTTCTTGGGTACTTTCTTGTTGCTGGATTTCCAATCACCCTACAATGCGATCGTATGACGAGATTGGATGCATGAGATTGGTGCAGTCACATTATCTAATCATCAATGCCTGAAGTTTATTACCCCAGAAGGAGTTGTGAAAGTTAGAGGCGACCATATGGCCTCCCATAAGTGTCATGAGAGTGCAATGGATGAATACAAGAAGTCATAAGTCAGTGGCAACTAGATCATGCGAGTCGAGCAGAAATAGCAATTACATAATCCTCTCCCTCCAGAATCATATAGGGGAGAAGAAGCAGCTGAACCCCCAACAATTGAGAAACTAATCGAGGTCCAGATTGGAGATGAGGATCACAAAACAACGTTCATAGGGGCAGATATGCCTACACATGAACGCGATGGTTTGATTACATTGCTAAGGGAAAATGCCGATATTTTTGCATGGAGTTTTGCTGAGATGCCAGGGATAGATCCGAATGTAGCCTGCCACAGGATAAATATCGATGAGAATTGCCGCCCTATCCGACAGAAAATTAGAAATATGGCGCAAAGAAAAAAAGATGGAGTTACTGAAGAGGTCGAAAAGTTGTTGGAAGCAGGATTTATTCGACCAGTGCAATATCCTCGCTGGCTATCAAATGTGGTACCCGTTCCAAAGAAGAATGGTAAAATTAGTGTCTATAACGATTTTACCGATTTGAATAAAGAATTTCCGAGTGATCCGTACCCACTGCCAATGATAAGAAATTTGGTGGATAAAACCGCAGGGTTTGGGAGACTATCATTTATGGACGGTTTTTCTGGGTATAACCAAATACCTTTTTTCGAGGACGATCAAGAACATACTGCATTCATGACTGATAGAGGAGTTTACTTCTATACTGTAATGCCGTTCGGGCTAAAGAAAGTGGGGGAAACCTACCAGAACTTGGTAGACCATATGTTCAAGGATCTGATCGGGAAGTCGATGAAAGTATACATCGATGATATGGTAGTGAAATATCAGCAAAAGGAATCGCATTTTCTTGATCTGCAAAAGAAGTTCTATATCTTAAGGAAATATCGTATAAAGCTAAATCCAGCAAAGTGTTCATTCGGGCTGTCATCCGGAAAATTCCTTGGATACTTGATGACACACAGAGGAATCGAGGCGAATCCAGAACAAATCAGAGCCATCATAGAAATGCAATCCCCAAGAACCAAGAAGGAGGTCCAGAAGGTAGCAGGACGATTAGCAGCCTTAAACCGTTTCATTTCACGCTCATCAGATCGATTCAAGCCATTTTTTGACGTTTTGAAGAAAGCGGTGAATTTTGGTTGGACGACTGAGTGTGAGAGGGATTTTGATGAGATCAAGAAGTATTTGTCAACCCCCCCCGGTTTTGGTGAGTCCAAAAACTGGACAACCGATTGGAGTTTATCTGGCTGCAACAGAGAACGCTGTGAGTGCAGTACTGTTTGTTACAGACCTACATGAGAAACCTGTTTACTTCGTCAGTAAATCCTTGACGGGGGCGGAAACACGGTACAAGAAAATTGAGAAGATAGTACTTGCACTGTTCCATGCATCTCGTCGCCTTAAGCCTTATTTCCAAGGAAGGCAGATCGTAGTATACTTAGAATACCCGCTGAAGAGAATCCTGGAACGTGCTGATGTATCTAGTCGACTAGCCATATGGTAAAATTTTCTGGGGGCGTATGAGATCAAGTACGAAACCAGAACTGCAGAAAAAGGACACGCACTGGCTGCACTGCTAGCAGATTTTCCTGTGGACGATATAGAAACAGTTGCTAGAGAAGAAGAAGAGTTGTTCAAACCCACTGAACATACTGGGGGCGAGTCTGCAATGGATATCGATACACCAGAACCATTATGGACCGTATTTACTGATGGGTCTGCAAACGTTAGTGGTGCTGGAGTTGGATGTGTAATCCTTACTACCGAAGGTTCGAGGATCGAGAAAGAGACCAGGCTGGGTTTCCAAGCATCAAACAATGAATCTAAATATGAAGCTGCGATTATTGGTTTAAAAGTTTTCAAGCAGTTAGATGCGAAGAACGTGAAGCTGGTGACTGATTCCATGCTAGTAGTTAACCAATTTCCGGGGACTTAAAGAGCGAAGGAGGATAGAATGGCATTGTATTTGGATCATATGAGAGAGTTGGAAAATGAGTTCGACCAATTCTCTATTGGGAAGAGACCACGATTGGAGAATAGACACGCATATGCTTTAGCATATCTTTCTTCCGCAGTGCCAACAGATACCTCCCGTTTCGTTGTAGTAGATTTCCAAGAGTTACCTAGCATCTCCGACAACCATTTTGTTCTGTCTTTCGAACACACTAGTGGGGGCGAGAGGGCAGCTACATCATCACATGGAGATACGGAGAACATCGACATCAATATGGATATTGACAGTCCAGTGAAAGATAATTCAGGCGATCATGTTGAAAAAATTGCAGACTGGCGTCATCCTTACACCTAGTACCTGACAACCGGAGAACTCATTGAAGATGAGAAACTTGCTGCAAAGGTGAAAAGGAATTCATGGAAATACTCAATGATCGAAGGGCTGTTATACCGCAAACCTGTATCTTTGGAGCCATTTTTGCAATGCGTATCAGCCTAGGAAGGACAACTAATACTTGCATAGGCTCATGAGGGAATTTGTGGCAGCCATTCTGGAGGGCATAGTCTCGCACACAGGGTACTTACTCAGGGGTATTTCTGGATGTACATGCAGAAAGACGCTAAGAAATATGCGCAGAAATGTGTACCATGCCAAGAACACGCTCCAATCCCGAAAAGGCCCGAATTACATCCAGTATTTAGTCCCTGGCCGTTCTCTATGTGGGGATTGGACATCATCGGACCACTTCCCAAAGCTCCTGGAGGCGTCAGATTCGTGCTAGCCGCTACTGATTATTTCACCAAATGGGTCGAGGCAGTGGAATTGGTACACGTTACCAGACATGATGTAAAAAGATTCATATGGGAGAATATCGTCTACAGATTTGGAATCCCAGACACGATAATATCAGATAATGGGAAGCAGTTCGATTCCTGGGTAATCAAAGACTTCTGCAAGGGCTTGAATATTCTCCACAATTTCTCATCTCACTTCCTTACTATGCTCAGAGCAACGGGCAGGCAGAAGCGACCAACCGCGTTATTATGGATAATCTCAAAAAACGGCTAGAGAAGGCAAAGGGAAAATGGACTGAAGAATTCCCTGGAGTATTATGGTCCTATCGAACAACCCCAAAAAGATCCACTGGATTTTCACCTTTTACATTGGCATACGGGACAGAGGCAGTCATACCCACCGAGGTACAACTCAAGACTTCCAAAACTAGTGCTCTCAAATCAGGGAAAAACGACAGCATTCTGGATTTAGATAAAGAGTTGCTGGAAGAACAAAGAGAAACATCCTTGCAGCATCAGGGAATCAAGCTGAGATATGATCACAAAGTCAGAGAACGATCATTCAAGCCTGGGGAATATGTCTTGAAGAAAACCCGAGCGGCCACACTGGAACCGAACTGTGGGAAGCTCGGAGCAAACTAGGAAGGTCCATACATAGTGGATAGGCCAGCATCTCGAGGATCCTACTACTTGAGGAACCTCGATGGAAAAGAGGATTCAAAGCCATGGAAGCCGTGGAATTTGTTCCACTTGAAGAAGTTTTATCATTAGGAGTAGATTCAAATCCTGCTGTGCTGCACTCATTTTCCTTTTTGATGGTTTTGTCCCACTGGATTTTCCACTCAAAGGTTTTAATGAGGCAGCTGTTTTCGAATCAGTAGGTATTTATCTCGTTATTTCAATTCAGAAATTCAATCCAGCATTATTTTGGTATTCCATACTTTATCAATATTGTTCGATTTAATTATAAGCTACTGCGGATGATCGAATCCACAGTCAGCCCTAAATGACAAAAAAGTGCGGTTCGAGTCTGCTGTCAGCAACGTCTCTGACACCTCGCAGATAGGGTGAGTGCACAGTTCGAGCATTTTTACCCTATCTCAGTTTTGTCCCCATCATGCGGGACAACAACAAATGTGGTGAACATTTTCATCTGTCCAGGCATGTGAAAATGTACACATCCCAAACACTGCGCGCATCTTGAATAGCATGATTGCCCCCCTGCACTAATTCAAGGTAGCAGAAAAACTTAACTTTTCATTCCGTGCGCGAGCAAAATGCAGCAGGGAGGTGCACCCCTGCGCGAGCATAGAGCAGCATGACACAAAACACACTGGGGGCGAGTTATATGTCACCTCAACCATTTGGGGGCGAGATGTATAACACTCCAACGCAATCAACACATCCCTGGGGGCGAGTTGCGTAACACTCTGAACATCACGCTCGGGGGCGAGTTATGTAATACTCCAGGAAAAATGCAAAATCAGAGGGTAACCCGAACTTCTTATCCCATAACATGTTATGGATTAAAAGGGGGAGATGTTTGTACCCTTAATATTATACACAAATAAATAGGCTAACCTAGGCCTACAAAGTTCAAACTATTAACGAAGGAGGGTTCATTGGACCTAAGGTGCTTCCCTTGGTTACCCAAGTATGGCTAACTAGGCCTAACAAATACCCCATGTGCAAGCCCATGTCCAACAAACTAGGCTAGGCCTCACTAGAAAACACTCAATTCACAAGCCCATGAGCAAGAACTCAAACTTGGGCTAGAAGGTTCCACATTAAAACCGCCACGTCACCAATTTCCAGCCAAACGAAAACTGCCACATCATCATGGTGACCCCTCAGCAATGCCATGTCAGACGGCTACCACATCAGCAAATATCCCGTCAGCATAAATGCCACGTCATCACATGCCACGTCAGCAAGGGTCGGCCCGGAAAAATAGGTGCCACGTCAGCAGGAGGTACGCCACATCAGCAGAGTTGAACAGTCAGCAAATTCGTTAGGAACTAACGCCGTCAGCATATTCCAGACGTTGACAGAATATTCCATCAACAACATTAGCATGACGTCATACCGCCGACGTCGGAACGGCAGCAGAATCTTCCGGCGGAATCAAGCCCGGCGGCCAAAGCCGGCAACTGCAGCGAGCGGTAATCGGGGCGATTAATTGCCGATTAATCGGGGGAGCATTTAATCGGCGATTTTACGTGGATGATTTAGTGTAGCATGCTGAGGCATATTTTCGTAGTTCTGATTCCATGTAGTGCGATGCAATCTAAATCCGTAGCCCTCGGATCATTCCATCCCGTTATGTTTGCCTAACGGATGTCTGCGCCCCACTGTAGGCTTAGCTTCTAGGGTATTCCAGCAAGCATGCAAGGGCCAGTTGTTCTAGAGCTATGCAGTCATCAAAGCTGGTCAGTTATCAAAAGTGGCATGCAGGACAGTCAATGTCAGTTATGGCAGGGAGATATGCAGTGCCAGTAAATACAGGAAACATGCAAGGACCAGCTATTACAGCAGTAATGCAGGGACAATTATCGTTATTCATTCCTACAGCTAAAATGGAAATTTATAAAATATAAATAGACAGTTCTGCAACAAAGGAGGTAGGAAATCTTTCATACTAAAAATACCTGTGAGAAAATCCTATTCTTACTTTAGCATCAGAGGGTTTTTTGCAGGTACCCCCCCTTCTCCATTCTCCAGAAATCAATTGAAGATTGAAGCTGCGATCGATTCTCAGCAAAAGCATCACAAAAATTCTGTGTTTGGGGTAGAAGCAATTTTACCTTACAAACAAAGATCAAATGGAATGCGTTGCATTCCTGAAAGAGATGGAACATCCGGGAAGCTAGGTGTTTTGCTTGTCATATGAAATTAAATCACGCATATTTGCCTTCATTGTCTCTTTGCATTTGTATGCTCCGGTAACAGAGTGGAAGTTCATATTTCCTAGTGAGTAAACTATCTCCATACTAGTACAACCGTTGCCACGGTGGGAGGGCCGACCGAAGAAGAATCCGAAAATGGGGTTTGTCTGCGATTACTTTCGCTTTGTTTAGGGATAGCGAAAGTATCACTTTTCCCGAAACGGAGCGAAAGTCTCATTTTTCCCGAAACGGAGTGAAAGTATCACTTTTCCTGACACGAAATGTGAAAGTATCACTTTTTCTTAAATGAAAAATTAGTCGATCCATAAACCAAAATATGGGTTGCATGATGGTTATGCATCCAATTTCCGAGAATTGTTCCTAAAATGAAAGTATCACTTTCCTTGAAACGGAGGGAGTACATCGTTTTATTAGTTGCAACGGAAAATTAGTTGATGCATAAACCAAAATATGGCTACATAAAGTATTATGTATCCCTTGTGGTGATTACATAATGAATATACATTTAATTTTCTAAAATTGTGCCTAAAATGATAAATACCTCCAAATTTTTCGTAAAAACTCTAAAATTTGATATTGTTGTTTGTACTCATTGCGTAGCTTTTTTTGATTACCTTTCCAACGAGATAAAATTTGTAAAATTTAAGGCACGAATTTTTAGATATGTTATATTAAAGCTTGCTTTCGAATTATACCCCTTAAAAATAGGATACATAATTAAAGAGTTATAGTAATTGGACTAAAAGAGAGGAATAATTGTGTCAAGTGAAAAAGACCAACCATGGACACCGAATCCAATCTTGTTGTGTCAATTGATCATTTACTATTTAAAATAAAGGTGACAATATAAAAGTCCTCCCAAGACCTTATGCTCCCTAGATGTTTTTTTTTTTTTTCATGTGAATGAATAAAACATTAGTCCCATATAGACTAAAACATTTAGAGTTTTAGACTTAAATAGCATTGGTTTAGCCCCTTTGGGTCTTTAGATTACTCTAACTAAACCTTATAGCCCAACAGGTCCATAGCATAGTTTACTTTCAAATGTAGTGAAAACAATTGCTGAAGGCTCACTATATAAAAATAAGGTACTAAATACAAACTTAATACATATTCCAATGTGTGAACAAATGATATTACTCTCAGCTTTTGAAATGCCCTATCGACCTTCAATCGTGGTCAAAGTGACATTGTTATTTGAGCAGTGAATAGGCGGAATAGCAGGCTTATCCGATGAAGTTGGGAAGGTATATGGAGGCTCTTTGGGAGATGGACGATCAGTTTCATAGTTAAGCATGAAATCCACTTCAGCCATGGTTGGCCTATCTATTGCTCTATTCTGACAGCATAATAATCCAATATGTACGCATTTACTCACCTCAAACGGAGAACACACATCACCCAAAGCTTCATCAACAATCTCTGGCCATTTGCCTTCATTCCAAAGTCTCCAAACCTGAAACAAAAATGTGAAAATATGTAAGTTCATTAACACAGTAATAAAATATACGGATGAACTCATAGATATTGTAATACTTACATGAAGTAGAAGATTCAAAGGTTGTTCGGGATTGTAAAAGCTGTTATTTCTCTTACCACTTACAACTTCTAGTACTAACACTCCAAAACTAAAGACGTCAGACTTTTCCGAAAATATCCCTCCAATCATATACTCCGGAGACATATAACCACTGTATTTGTTTGCGAAGCCATGTTATATAGTAGACGACTAGATGAGTTATCGAATTTTAAGATGATAATAAGGGAAACATGTTTCTCACATTGTACCAACGACCCGGCCAGTGTTATCCATAGTTTGGTCCCCGCCAAATATCCGTGCCATTCCAAAGTCTGAAATTTTTGGGATCATGTCTTTATCCAGTAATATGTTACTGACTTTGAGATCTCTATGAATAACTCTTAATCGAGAATCGCGATGAAGGTAAAGAAGGCCACGAGCAATCCCTCCAATTATATTAAACCGTTTATCCCAATCAAGGCAAGCTTTGTTCCTTGGGTCTGAAATCAGTACATACACCCTTGAATTAGTTGTGGTGGGAAATAGATTTGTGATGAATGTACAGAATATAGGAAAGTTGGAACAAACTGGACAGCAAATTAAAACATTTAATATTATGCAAGGCCAGCCTTTGAGAAGGATATTTTGCGTTATATATATATTATATTATAGATAGATGAAAGGATGTTTGAATTATAGCATATACAAGAAAAGAAACATACCGAATAGAAATGCATCCAGGCTTTTGTTGGGCATATACTCATAAATTAACATGTTCTCTTTTCCTTCAACACAGCAACCAAGTAGTTTCACAAGGTTACGGTGTTGAAGTTTGGAGATCAACACAACCTCATTCTTAAACTCTTCAATACCCTGTCCAGAGCTTTTTGACAATCTTTTCACAGCTATTTGCTGCCCGTTCTGTAATTTACCCTATAAACCATACTCCAATGAACACACAGCGATTCTAGTAAATTGAAATTAGCAAAAGTTCATCATAGTTATTACAATAATCGAATATTTGTAAACATATATACCTTATAAACTGGCCCAAAACCTCCTTGTCCCAATTTGTTTTTCAAGCAGAAGTTGTTTGTAGCAATGGCTAAGCAAGGAAGGTTAAATATTTGTAATTCCTGTGTTTCTCCTTCAGTTTTACAATCAGTAAACATGTTTACATTTGGAGTGTCGCTGTGGGTAGCCTTGGTTTTCAACATATCAGTCAAAAACCCCTGGAGCTGTTTTATTCTTCCTGGGTATTCATGAACATGGTAGGAAAGTGACAGAGATGATTAGTCAATGTAATTCGTAAATACAACTAGCCTGAAAGCCTGAATTCATTGGTGACAGTTGCTAAAATTCATCTCCTTTCGTTAGTCCATGATAATAAAATAAGCAGACTTGTTCTGAAGTTGCGCATGCAATATCCCCAGCCAAAATAAAGGACAAGGTATGTACCTCTTATGTTAGCCTTATTCCTCTTGTAAAAATATATGTAACCCAATACGCCCATGATAGTTGCCACCAAAGAGACCGACGCAGGTATCATGATCTTCCAAATTACCACCTTCCACTTTATGCCTGAAATTTTTGAACAATTAAGCACAATGTCATATACTAGAACTTGGGCTAATAAAGTATAATGTTTAAGGGAGCCTCAGATTGCAGATCCATGTGTCCACAGTCCACACTAGTATAATGTTTAAGGAAATTGTTACATAAAATTGCAAGTCTTAGATGCAGAGGTATATTTTCCTCTCTGACTAAATAAATTCGTCCCCCTGAAAATGGGCTATTTGATATATTATTCTTAGAACATATTGCTTACCTGTAGTGCGATTTGGTACCCTGAGATAGAGATTCCCTGCTCTGCCGTCTGATTGTTGTTTGGTATTCAATATATCTCCTTCCCAAAATTGACACCCACTGTTCCCGTAAGCATAAGCATTGCAAGAACATGTACTCTGACAAGCTGATTTGCATTCTTCCATGTTATTGACTTGTCGAGACTTGGGATGATCTGGTAATTTCGAGGTTGAAATTGGTGAAAAACCATCATTGCTACCACACTGTGAAAACGTACTCCTAAGGCAAACACTCTGATATGTTTCATAACCAGGCAAACACTCACACTCCGACGTGTCCTGGTTACAGTTGCCAAAAGGTCCACAGATACGATAAACATCACAGAGCTTTTTCGGTTGAGACCATAAGAAATTCCACTTTTCCGTTGTATCTGACCATGTAAATTGCTGGAGTTGGCCAGAAACATCCATTACTAATCTCGCAAGAATCGAACTATTATAAAGATTATAAGTAAAGTAGCTCTCATTTTCATTTGAAATGTAACTAAAATTGAAAACGTCATTTGATCCCATCTCAGGAGCTAAAGTAAATTTTTCTGCTCGCTCATTCCATTTTCCGCTTGTCCAATACGCTACGGACTTGTTCCATTTTGCAACATACTGATTGATCCCAGTTGGGTCTAATCCTAGGCTGAAAATTCCTGTATCTGAATCGTATGGAGTTACCCATGAAGTAAGAAGCTTAGTTTCATTAGTTTTCTTATTGAACCCAATTTTTGCACCAGGTAACCAAGTATGAGTTGGATAATCAAAACTCTGCCAAATGACAACCGTCGGGTTAGACTTATCTCTTAAGACAAGATTACCATCATCACCAAGAAATACTTCAGGTGTATAATTCAGAGTATTCGAAGCTAAATTAGTAGACCAAATCGGGGTTCTTCTAGACCACTCGTAGAGAACTAAATTACCATTTTCTAAAAGTTTGAGTTCTGAAGATGCAGAATCACTTCTGAGAGGTTTATCTCTATTAGCGACCCAAACTACTGTTTCCACCGAGACCCTATCATAGTTATACCAGATACCTATGTGGTACCGAGACTGACCTGGTGTGAAGAAACCCATTACAAAGTTGCCATTTTTCGATGTAATTGTTTCCATACCACTTAGAGTTTCACCAGAGGAGATGATATCAGCTGCAGTTGAATTGTGAGGTTTACTGCACAAGACATAAACAATGAGTAGAACAAAAACTAAAGTCATTCTAGTATCCAAATCCATCTATGCACAGACAACCCAGTGATTCAATTCTTTCGAAACGATAAACAATTTCATGGAATTTCAAAATTAAGATTCGTATATTTTTTTCTTGACTCGCTTAATAGTAAGTCAATCGATCGTTGTCGTCTTTGTGGAATGTCAAATTTGTACCAAAGAAAATTTTGAAACAAAGTCTTTGGTGGGACAACGTAATAGACATACCTTCCTTCCTCCATTTGTTGAGAGTAGAAGTCATAATGGCAATCAGTTGATGGTTGTATGTGTCTCTGATATCTCAAGGTAAGATTACTAGCATAGCATGAATGAGCAGGGAAAGTAAAATACTAGGTATATGGATACGAATTTGAAAAGCTGGGAATGGCGTCTGGAAACAGTTGTTAGTTGGATCAATATGGATATGGATATATCAATATCCGACTTCTTTAATACATATCCTTTTTTACTTCAATAAAAAAAGTTCCTCGATGGAAACTTTTCAACCAAGTGGACTAAGTCGCCCTACCTCCGTTTAGAAAAAAACTAGATTTTGTGCCCGTGTTACGCACCGGGCGGATCCAAAAATCATGTATTTTTGATTTGGTGTGGCTCTGCTTCGCCTCGCCCTGTCGCTTATCATTTGAGGTTTCTTTGGACTTATCTTTCTATGCACAGAAGAAAGCAAGCTATAAACTCGTGTTTATCTTCTATACACAGACAGAAGAAAGCTAAGCTATAAACACGTCAAGGAAATGTTAACTTGTGGCGTCTCAGATTATCACAACAGAAAAACCTCGACCATTTAAATGTGAGGACATATAGTGCACAACTTCAGTCTTCAACCAATCATTTCAGTTAATGAAATGTCTCATTGTTAATTTGTTATTGGTCACACCTTACATGCATTCTTGCTCGCTTACATGCTTCGATGTAAACAGTCGAACATATATAAGACGCGTGGGGCTAAACTACCGACAAATCATAGATTACTTTGCTGGAAGCAACACCTAGTCTGGACTCTGAAAGTTCTCGTATTTGCATAGGTCTTAAAATCATAATTGGTGACGCGTCACTCATTAAACCGTCCGAGGGTAAAAGAGTAGCTGATCCGCAAGTTTTGCCCACAGGACCCACACATGTGGGATACTAAGTATTTAACGGTTGACGACGGTGTTATTTAACGTCCAGATAAGTATTTGGTGTAAACCCGGTGTAATTTTTTTATTAGGTGTAAATCAACACATAAGTTTTGTACAACCACGTTTTTACTAACGGTTTTAGTATTTGACTGTTAAAATCAGGGGGCTTGGACCAATAACGTTCTCTACTGAGGGAGTGTTTTAAAAAAAAAAATCTTCGACCAATAACGTTACGACACTTGTCTTCTCCAGAATTGGTGTAGTTGAAAGCTTTTATCTAATTTAATTTGAGGTGGGTGTCATGCTCACCGTGCAACGTGGGAGCTCATATGACTTAGCCTTTTAAAGGAGGAGTGATATATATATATTTTAAAACGGAGGAAATATTTCTTTCGGGATTTATGGGGAAATTTATAATTTATTAGCAAGTAGTATATATATATATTTTATTATTATTTTATTTTTTTTTGATTGGTAAAGAATGTTATGTTAATGTTAGTTTGTTAGTGTTTGAGCGGAGACTCGAACCGCTGACCTCTTGTTTGAGAGTCAGGCTCCTGGCCAACTGGGCTAACACCAGATGGTTAGTATATATATATATTTTAAAACGGAGGAAATATTTCTTTCGGGATTTATGGGGAAATTTATAATTTATTAGCAAGTTATTATGGTTTTAGCAGAAAAATGGGGGCTAGAGGTAGTAGGTCTAGCCACCTTGGTTCCGCCGCCACTGCTGGAGAGATTTTCTCAAAAGACTATTAAGAGCTACATTGTTCAGACATTCTTTTTTTCCCGTTTCCAAAGCTAAAAAAAATTCAAGAAGCTAAAATACTAGAGGAGTGTGCACAATATATAATGGATCCAGATTTGGCTAGAGCAAGTCTTATGGTGGAATCCAACCTATTCCAAGTGTGGAAAATCCATGGAATGTCAAGTCTAATGGCTTCCAAGTTGGGGTTTTCCACATAAAATCTAAGCAGGGTTCCATGATTTGGTGGAATGGTCCGTGGAATCCATGGAAACGCAAATAAGAATAGCGTAAAACACTATTAAGAATAGCGTTTCTACTGTAGATTTAGCTCTATTAAGAATGGCGTTTTTTTTATCCCTAGATTTAAACTGAGTTGTTGAAAATCTAACGGCTGAGAAAAAAGCTCCATTAAGAATACCGTTTCTACTGTAGATTTAGCTCCATTAAGAATATCATTTTTTTTATCCGTAGATTTAAACTGAGTTGTTGAGAATCTAACGGCTGAGAAAAAAGCTCCATCAAGAATATCGTTTCTACTGTAGATTTAACTCCATTAAGAATAACGTTTTTTTAGCGCTATTAAGAATGGCGTAAAACGGTATTAAGAATATCGTTTATACTATTCCACCATTACACTTGTGCTTACATCCACAGTTCAAAGTGCTGAGGTGGCGTGGAAGATGGATATATTCCACCATAAGACTTGCTCTTAGCAACAACGTGGATGATGGTAAGGAAATTCCACAGCTTATTCATCTCTACCCTTTGAGCTGCAATCATCCCATGCATATATAGTAAATATAATGGTTCTCGTCGAGCCAAATCCCTAACAGCTGCTTCACAAAAATTAAAAATATCGAGCAGGAAACACTAATACAAGAACAAGTTATTTTATTTATTTTAATTTTGTTCTTTTTTACGGACACAAACACACAAAGGGAAAGCAACACAGACTTAACAGGTTACAAACACAAACCATCCTCTATTATGGAGGAAGAGGACAACTTTATTATAAAAGTAAGAAGAAGAAAGCCATGCATATTACTAGGTCGTCACACCTTGTTCTTTTGATCAGAACAATAACATAAGTAGCTTGACACACATACCTGCAGTACTTGATGAGCCCTTATCTTTAGTAACTGAAATAGATATCCGATTACTAGGAGAGGCAGTCAATTACCTCCTCCGTCTCATAATTGTTTAGATCAACAAGAAAAATAGGGAGAACTTCAACATGTTGAGGCAGGATACATATCATAGGCGGTACCTGGTTCATTACAGTAGGTGTACGAGCAACACCACCCGACGATAAGATTAGCAAGTTTTTTGTAACTGCGTTGGGATTGGCTGTAGCCTTCTGGAAAAGTAATGGATCAGTACTACCGGGACTGATGATTAAGACTAAATGAACAGGATAACCCGAAATCATTGCTGGTATTTGGTTAGCGAGGACATTCATGGATATGTCAACAATTTGAACGTTTTGCAGGCGCCCATGAGACGTAGGCACATTATTTGATACAACTAGAAGAACAGAAAGGACGATCTGAAATGAGAATGATGAGGAGATATTAGCCATTGCTAATAGCTAATTAAGATTCTTAATGATGAAACTTGTTCTTCTCTTAAGCTTTGGGATACATGAATTTATAGGGCCGGGTACATCTCGTTGGAAGTATAAGATATTTAATGACACTAAAATAACACTATTGATTTTTGTTTGTATTAATTAATTAAGCTTAGCCTAATTTGATGGCCATTCCAAAAGATCGTTGTATGTAGGTGGTTGATGAGCAGTCGAAGTATCAAATTTAGTATTTAGGATCCCAATCATTGGTAGCACGTACAATCCTATCACTATAATGAATAAACTGGCAGTAAAGCAACAGATACCCCTGCTAATCCGGTATCCCCTTATACAATCATCTTATGTGAGGCAAAAAAAAAAAAAAAATCTAATTTGAAAAATTCAGGTAGTGGACTTAAGGGGAGCCCGAATTTGCCTTATCGTAGGTCCATCTATACAGTAGTTTTGTAGTGAGGGATTTGGTGTTTAGTCCAGTAAACCCGACCCGGTTTACTGGCTAGTCCAGCGGGAAAACACATTTACTAGCTAGTCCAAAAAAGTTTTGAAAAGAGTAAAATTACTCTAATAACCCTAACATATAAAATTTTGTATATTAATACATACTACTAGTATACTAGCAGTATGTAGTATACTAATATACTAATAGTATGTAGTATACTAGTAGTAACTAGTATGTAGTATGTAGTAATAACATATGTAGTATGTAGTATACTAGTAGTAACTAGTATAGTATGTAGTATACTAGTAGTAACTAGTATGTAGTATGTAGTATACTAGTAGTAACTAGTACTAATAGTAATATGTTATGTATTGATACTACTACACATTGATATGTAGTACGTTATATATTGACACTACATATTAATATGTAGTATATGTTTGATATGTAGTATGTTATATATTGATACTACATATTGATATGTAGTACGTTATATATTGATACTACATATCGATATGTAGTACGTTATATATTGATATGTAGTACGTTATATATTGATGCTGCATATTGATATGTTGTATGTTATGTATTGATACTACATATCAAAAATTGTTATGTATTGATACTACATGTGTTACTACTAGTATACTAGTTACTAGTATAGTATACTATACTAGTTACTACTACTATACTATACTAGTTACTACTAGTATAGTAAAGTAGTTACCTAATTTACGAGTAACAATAAGATATTTTTGTTACAACTAGTATATTATATATTAATATGTAGTATCACCGTATTGATATTACTAGTATGTAGTAACATACTACTAGTAACATTTACATGTGTTGATACTAATTATACTTGGAAGGGTGTTTTAGGCATTTAGAAAATACACTTTTTAATCTCCACGAAGTTTTTGGACTAGAGAGTAAATAATCTAGTCCAAAAACATGTTTTTGGACTATGGAGTAAATGTTTTCCATGGGTGGACTAGCCATTAACTGGGTCATGAAAAAGTGGACTAAACAGTAATTCCTACTTTTGTATTTTCCCTAGTCTGAGGCCTATGGATTTATTTATATACCCAATAGAAAAGGATAAGGGGTGTCTAAAGTGTGTTAAAATACTAAATCATCCTTTACACACACTTAATAATTCCAATTAAAATCACTCCATTCTCCATGTCTCCCTCAAAATTTCAGTGATCATATTCATGGGTGTTTTCTACCATTAGTGATTTTTCTGTTCATATCTATTATATGTTTTTACAATCTTTTATTTCTTCTTATTAATTTATATGGCAAACTAATCTGTGTTATTTGTAGTGTTTTGGTTGATCTCAGTAGGGTACCATTTGTGGTTGTTAAGGGAGCAGTGGTGCAGTTTGGTTTCTCTATCACTCATTGAAACAATAGTGTTTTCCATATCTAAGATATGGACATGTTCAATTCAAGCAGGGCTATTATTTCACTCCTCACAGTGATATCCTCCATTATGATCTATCACAGTATGAACCATGAAACGGTATGTTTCACTACCATTGATATCTCGAACCAATGTTCCTTTCTCCATTGCCATCAAATTCAAGAAATTCCATTGTTCAGTCTCCATAGATTCAAGGGCATTTCTGGAAAAGTTAGGGTCTTAAAGGCGCAACTACTGGAAATTCAAAATCCAGGTTTCAACCTATCTACATCTAAGTCGCAAAAACAGTTAATTCAAAAATTCAACTTTCACATTCCTAAGTTAAAGGCTGATTCTACTGCGGATTCTAATAAACAAAATTATATGCATATCTCAACAATTAATCCTTATCTCGGTAAATATCTCTATATTTTAGGAAACATACAACTAAACCCTAAAATCATGAGAATGTATATATTAAGTTGTTTAGAGATGAAGACTACATTCACAAAACGAGATTATCATCCTTCAGGAAAATACTGTATTTTCTTCTTCATCAAAATGTCTCAAAGTTCTCATCTCCAAGTAACTTCTCTGGAAAAGAGAATGCAAGACTCAAATCTGAGCCAAGGCCAACTTAACCGTGCAAGAGGGTGTCTAATATCTGAAGCAGATATTGATGCTGCTGCCAACCAATGGAAGAACAGTTTAATCGGAAAAATCATCTCAAAGGATGATATTGATTTTTATAAGGTGCAGAAGGATATAAATATTATTTGGAGACGACATAAAAGGGTTGATATCAATACTATGGGTAGGAATCTAGTTGTCTTCAAATTTAAGACAGCTAAGGATGTTAATGAAGTTTTAAAAGGGTTCCATGGATTATTTATGAACATCTAGTGGTGTTGAAGACTTATGATAACTCAATCCCGCTTGAGGAATATGAGTTTACTCAACAAGTATTCTCAGTGATGTTCAAAGGTATCGCTCTTGAACATGTGCACGATGGCATTGTCGACAAACTGTGTCAAGATATTGGAAGGAAAGTAACTCAAGAAGGAAGAACGGGATTTACTATAAGAGGAAGAGTAGTTTCTGCAAAAATTGAAGTCGACCTTAGACAACCACTGAAGAGAGGAAACTGGCTAATCAATGCAGCTAAACAAAAGGTGTAGATTCGATATCATTTCGAGAAGCATCCCAGGAAAATATTTCCTGATTGCTTTACTATTGATCACAACCAGGAGATGTGTGAAGAACGTGCTTGGCATATATTTATTTTTGGCATGACTGAACCTGCATTCGAAGAATACTATGCAAAGCACGCTCACTTGGTTGAGGCTATGCATAATAGCTCAAATGTTAATGAAGGCGGAAATGGGCCTGATAATGCAAACCAAAATGGGCCCGTAGATCCGAATAATGAAGAGTTTGACCCGAGGAAGCATAAAAGTAGTAGGGACTCAGGAATAGAAGATAACTACGTTTTGTTAGAAATGAATGCCCAAAACCCTTACCTCAATCTTGGAGAGATGTATCAAACTAATATCAATGGCAGAGGTGTTCAATTAGAGATCGGAGGTTCAAGCCATAGAGATTACGACCTGAACATGGAAGACGTTGGGAATGGAGTCAGAGAACCAAACCCTTTGGTGTACCATCTCACTGCAGCTGAATCAACCATAAGTACTTCAAATCAGGTTCCTTCGACAACCAAATTTGATTTTAGCTCTCTTGTGCTCCTTGATTTGTTTATTTTAATTCAATTATCTCTTCAATTTTTACCTTTTCTGTGTAAAATTTTTGAACTTAGGGTTTTGGTTTCTGTTTCCCAATCTGTTAGCTCTTCCCCTAGATTGAACATTCAGAATAGAAATCACAATTTTACTCAGTTCAATTGTCTCTGGTTGATTGGTGTCTTTCAATTGCATTGTATTAAATTCGAGTCATTTATTGATCTTGGTTCTAACTTTGGCATTCTTAACTCTGCATATTGTACTGAAGTAGTCAGTACAATCAACTTCTCCGTGTTATATTTTCCAAAAAATATTACTTCTGGGTCTAAGTATAGGCTTGATTTTTCTCACACCCATCTCATAACCATGAGAATTTTGTCATTGAATTGCCAAGGTTTTGGCAATCCTAATACCTGAAACGCTTTATGGAACTTAATAAGATCTCAAAATCCATATGTTATTTTTCTCTGTGAGACTAAAAATTGTGAGTCTAAAATGTATGATTATCTTAGGAGATTCAATTACCCAAACTCGTGGTGTCACTCTTCCGCTGGCCTCTCTGGGGGTATAGCACTTCTATGGAAGAGTGGCTTCCAATGTGACTTGGTACAATCAAATAATAAAATGATTAATGTCTTAATCTCCTATGATGCTAGTAGGCCTGAATTCCTAGTTATTTTCCTCTATAGTGCTATATACTACTAGCTTATTTGTAGTTATCCATATTGATGGGATGTGTCTTTTAGAGAACTTGTGATTTATCATGTTTTGTGGCATTCACATCCTTTTTGTGATGGTTTCTTTTAGAAGCTGACCTTTGGCAAGATCTCTTCCCGAAGGTGACCTTTGGTACATTTAAGGCAACTCCTTGTATATGATGAGTTGGCTAAATACATGGCAGTGACATGGAAAAGCTTGATGACGTGGTTTAACCACAGATTAGAGTTATTATAAACACGACACATGGCATTTTAGGGGGTCTCTTATTATAAAAAATATATAATTAGAGAAAGGATCAGTGGAATTACATTAAAAGAATTGGTGCTAAGGTCAACCAACCATGGATCCTCATGGGTGACTTGAATATAACAATGCACACTCATGAGAGATCCACCAATACTAGGCCTAGTACTGTTGAATTTCCTTTTATTCAAGATTGTATATCTAGCTCTGATTTAAATGACTTGGGTTTCTCTAGTACACCTTACACATGGTGTAACAGATAATCTGATGATAATATCATTAAAGCTAGACTTGGTAGAGTAATGGGTAATAGTGTGTGGATTAATCATTATGAAATTTCTAAAGTATTTCATATTAATTCAATTGGGTCAGACCACATTCCAATTATTTTGGTGACTAATCCTCAGTCTCAAAATAGTTTCAATCCGTACATATACTTTAAGTGCTGGGGTAAAGACCCAACCTGTAAGGACTTGATTAAGAAAACCTATAGTACAAATGTTAGAGGCTCTAATGCTTACCAGATGACTAATAAGTTAAGAAATGTGAAACATAATCTTAAATTGTGGAACATTTCTCATTTTGGTAACATAGATTACAAAGTTCGACTATTAAATGAACAACTCCATACTCTGAATAATCATCCACAACTTACTCAGAATATAGATGCAATCAAACAAGTTGAATTGATCTTGAGCACTGGCAGAAAGTATAAGAGGAATTTTATGCGCAAAAGTCTAGAACTGATTACATAAAATGCTATGATAGAAACACTAGTTTTTATCATACATCTATGAGTAGGAAAAGACATTTCAATCAAATAGAGTCCTTGAAATTGAGTAATGGCCAATGGTCTAATGACAGACAACAACTAGAGGACCTATTGGTTAACCATTTCAGTAGTATTGGCACTACTACCAATCCTATGAGAAATAGGGAATTCCTTAACTGCATAGCACCTTGAATTACTAATAAAGATAATGATATGCTATTAAGGCCTGTCACTCTAGAAGAAATTAGAGAGACAATAAAACAAATGAAATCCTGTACTGCTCCAGGACCGGATGGCTTCCCTCCGGGGTTTTATAAGGAAAATATTGAGCTGCTAGAACAAGATGTCTGGAAAACCACCAAAGATTTTTTTGAAACCAAAGATATTTTAAAAGAAATGAACCACACATTTTTGTCTCTAATCCGAAATAAAAAGAACACGTCTTCCCCTGTTGACTTTAGACCTATCTCTTTGTGTAATACAAACTATAAAATCATTTCAAAACTAATTGTCAATAGGATGAAACCACTTCTTAACAAAATCATTTCACCCTTTCAGGAAGCGTATGTGCCAAATAGGAACATTCATGACAATGTTATAATTGCTCATGAAATTATTCATACTATGAAAAGAACAAAAGTTAAAAGTGGAATCATGGGTGTTAAACTAAACATGTCTAAGGCCTTTGATAAGGTAGAGTGGTCCTTTTTGATTAATGTTTTAAAAAGCTTTGGATTTTCAAATCATTGGTGTGAGTTGATTCTTCAATGTGTCAGTACTACTAGCATTTCAGTTCTCTTGAATGGATCCCCTTACAATGTGTATAGACCAATTAGGGGTCTGAGACAAGGTGATCCCTTGTCTCCATACCTATTCATCTTATGTATGCAGTCCTTCTCCAGATATTTGATGTACTGTGAGGATAAACACTGGATCCATGGTTCTAGAGTTACCCCTGAGGCACCTAGTGTGTCTCACCTTTTATTTGCTGATGACTGTTTGTTGTTTACCAAGGCAACTCACTATGAAGCTCAGAATTTGGTTGAGTCCATTAATGTTTTTAGCTCTATCTCTGGACAGATGATAAACTTTGAAAAATCGGGTTGTTTCTTTAGTAAGAAGGTTCACCCAGATAAATGTGTCTCTCTTATAAGAAATCATAATGTCAAGAAAATTGACCTAAATGACAAATATTTAGGCATCCCTCTTTTCATTAACAAAAATAAATATGAATCTTTTTCCTTTCTAGCTAACAACTTTGACAATATTGTTGCTAAGTGGAAAAGTAAACATTTTAATCAAGCTGGTAGGTCAGTCATGGTCCAAAATATCTTGAAATCTTCTTCGGTTTATCATATGAACTCTTTTTTGATACCTGATAGTGTCATTTATCAAATGGAAAAGTCTCAGAGAGACTTCTGGTGGGGGCAAACAGAACAAGGGAGGTATTTACATTAAACAATGGAAATGTGTCTTCACTCATAAGCATGTTGGTGGTCTAGGTTTTCGTGATTTAAAAAAGTTCATTTTAGCTTTGTTATCTAAAATTGAATGGATATTGATACATGGGTCTGATGAACTTTGGTTTAGAATCCTTAAATATAAGTATTTTCGCAATAATCATCCTTTACATTATAAGAAAAACCAAGATTCGTCTTGGGGCTGGAAAGGAATTTGTAGAGGGTTATATATTGTTAAGAAAAACTCTTTTTGGGAGGTTAAGAATGGTAGATGCATAAAAGCCTTTGAGGATAACTGGATACCTGATGCAACTCATCCACTTTTTGTTCAATATCTTAACCCAAATTTGGTGGTTGCTGATTTCATAGCTGAATATTCCAAGACCTGGAATGAACCTTTGCTGGAAGATTTTTTCACTAGGGAGAATGTCAATAAAATTAAGAAGATTTGTATTCATTATCATGGGGAAGATAGACTAATTTGGTCTAACTCTCAAAATGGTACTTTCTCGGTTAAATCTTCATATAGGGATTTGTCCTCTATTAGTGTTAATGGTACTATGATTCCTTCCCCTGAACCTATTTTTAAAGCCCTATGGAAATATCATCTCTATCCTAAAGTGCAAATATTTCTCTAGAAATGTATATCTGATGCCCTTCCTACGAAAGTTAGACTGTCACAATATAGGTCCAATAGTGATACTTTATGCATTATGTGTAGCATGGCTGTTAGTGAGACCACTGAACATTTACTCTTACATTGTCCTTTTGCTAAATCTGTTTGGTCTGCAAACCCAAATGGATATATCACCTTACAGGATGCAGGTACAAGTCCTTCAATTAAAAGTTGGATAGGAAAATGGTTGAAAAATGGTAGCGATGAAAAGACTCAGATTGAAATCCTTACTACTGCATGGAGCATCTGGATAGACAGATGCTTCAAAGTCTTTCAGCAGAAACTCACTCAGCCATCTACCACTTCCAGACTGGCCATAAGGCTTTCCACTGATACTATAGAAATGCTAAGCTCTGAGACTGGCCAGATAACTAATAATCATAGTAGAGACCCGAATAATCAACCTATTACTGTCTCTAATATAGTGTCTTCTTATAATCTTCCTGATGATTGCACCTTAATTTACCGTGATTCTAGTTTTGATAAGGATACTAATATTACTAGCATTGGTATTTACATGACTACAGGTGCAGGTAACTATAAGGGATGCAAAACAATCAAGTATCTAGCAAGGAATCCAGAGGAGGCAGAATGTCTAGCAGTGTTGGAAGCTATCAAATGGGCACGCTGCAAGAACCCGTCTTCCATTAGTATTTATAGTGATGTAAAAAAAGTAATAGATTACTTGATGAATAAAAGAAATGGTCTCTGTTGGTTTAGCTGTACCATCATGGATGACTGTAATTTGCTATTGAACTCCTTTTCCTTCATTAAAACTAGTCATCTTAGGAGAACTTTTAATTCTGTAGTAGATAAAGCTGCTAAGAATTGTAGAAGATTTAACATTTGTAATGAGTTGTGGGAAATAATCCCTGATTTCCTATCACAACACTTGTAAGTTATTGAAGTAATGCAATGAAATTTTTTTCTTAGCAAAAAAAATACATTCCAATTATCTAAAACAAATACAAAAACCTAAATCATTTCTATTTACAGTCTTTAATCAAAAACTAAAACCCAATCCATTAAAATCAAAAACTAAAACTTATTCTCAAATAACAATTCCATTTTTTTTCTCAAACATTATTTTTGACGAAAAACAATATAAGTGATTGAGTTAAATCTCTTTAATCTATTTCCTTTGAAGAGAGATTCATCAATGATTTAAGTATCAAACTCTAAAATTTCATCATGAAACTTTTCTGAAAATCAACAAGAATCGGTATATATATGTGTGCATTAACATATAACGACTATTGTTGATGTTACCCAGAATCGGTTGATATGATACACCTACATAAACTGATTCTGGGTTGATGTGATGAACATCAACCTTAATCGGTATACGTTAATGTATTTATCAACTGATTTATTAAACATGTTTGAATATTATAGAGCATGAAAATACAAGATAAATGCAAAAAGAATGAGGTCATTCCGACATTAGACGAAGAAGTTATGTGCAAAACAGTCAAAGAAATATCCAGATTTACAATTGGTTTACATTCTAGCGAAAAAAAATCACAAAAAAACTCCTAAATTTTAGAATCGGTCTATGTTCTTAGTCCTGCATGAATGTATTGAAAAAAAGGTCCTCCCCTTGCTTCGCTCGGTCGGCCCAATTACTCTAACTAGCTCAACAGGTCCATAGCATAGTTTACTTTCAAATGTAGTGAAAACAATTGTTGAAGGCTCACTATATAAAAATAAGGTACTAAATACAAACTTAATACATATTCCAATGTGTGAACAAATGATATTACTCTCAGCTTTTGAAATGCCCTATCGACCTTCAATCATGGTCAAAGTGACATTGTTATTTGAGCAGTGAATAGGCGGAATACCAGGATTATCCGATGAAGTTGGGAAGGTATATGGAGGCTCTTTGGGAGATGGACGATCAGTTTCATAGTTAAGCATGAAATCCACTTCAGCCATGGTTGGCCTATCTATTGCTCTATTATGACAGCATAATAATCCAATATGTACACATTTACTCACCTCAAACGGAGAACACACATCACCCAAAGCTTCATCAACAATCTCTGACCATTTGCCTTCATTCCAAAGTCTCCAAACCTGAAACAAAAATGTGAAAATATGTAAGTTCATTAACACAGTAATAAAATATATGGATGAACTCATAGATATTGTAATACTTACATGAAGTAGAAGATTCAAAGGTTGTTCGGGATTGTAAAAGTCTTATTATTTCTCTTACCACTTACAACTTCTAGTACTAACACTCCAAAACTAAAGACGTCAGACTTTTCCGAAAATATCCCTCCAATCATATACTCCGGACACATATAACCACTGTATTTGTTTGCAAAGCCATGTTATATAGTAGACGACTAGATGAGTTATCGAATTTTAAGATGATAATAAGAAAAACATGTTTCTCACATTGTACCAACGACCCGGCCAGTGTTATCCATAGTTTGGTCCCCGCCAAATATCCGTGCCATTCCAAAGTCTGAAATTTTTGGGATCATGTCTTTATCCAGTAATATGTTACTGACTTTGAGATCTCTATGAATAACTCTTAATCGAGAATCGCGATGAAGGTAAATAAGGCCACGAGCAATCCCTCCAATTATATTAAACCGTTTATCCCAATCAAGGCAAGCTTTGTTCCTTGGGTCTGAAATCAGTACATACACCCTTGAATTAGTTGTGGTGGGAAATAGAGGACATAAAGCCGTGAGTTAACAAACTTTATGGACATCAATTCCATAACATAAACAGTTTCATGAAAATCAATTTCATGTGTTAGCTACTTTATGAGACATCAAATCCATGCATACGGTTACCACCTCCTCCCATTTAATCCTCACTCCTTAATGAGACTAAAGTACGTTTCTACTACAACTTGTATAAATAGGTCTCACCTATTTCCATTCAAGAGAGGAAGTTCATTCGGAAAAGAGAACACTCAGAATACTTACCTGCTAGCTCCCCTCATGAGCTCTCGTACTTTTATGAAAACAAGTTGTAGAAACCCAATTGCTCTTCCAGAATAAACTATTCTGGTCTCACACTCTCTTCGCTTCCCTCCCCAAAACCAACCCATTCTCCTCCTCTTTGTGACCGAAGCAAGTATGAAACGTACATTTCTTGGTTTAGGACGGGCTTGTACAAATTGATCTCCCGAACCTAAAAGTGCTCAACGTGTAACACATTTGTTTAGGGTTTAAACCAGTTTCTCACTCACCTACCGAATTTACAGAAATCGGTAGAATCTATTTTCACCTATAAACAATTAGCGACCACAGCGGGATGATTGATCTATCGGTTACAATGTCAATTTTCGACTGTCAATCTCGTTCTTCGACCCAAGCGTCAAGATGGTAGGAGAAGGAGTCTCACTCCGACTCAGTCACTCGACGACTCGATTATCGGTCATGACACAACAAGGGATGGCTGGGGACTCCCCAAGGGTTAGAAGCAAAATGGTCCGCCCAGGGATTGATGGCTCAGTCATTAGACAACTCAGCAACGATTCAGAACACTGAGGACTTCCCTCAGCCATGTTTTTCGAAAAACTTGGTCCTTCGCCTGGAAAGTTTATTTTCATCAGAAGACCTGAGAAACCGAGTAAGTCTTATTCTGGAAAAATACGTGGTCTGCTTTTTCAAGTTTGATAAAACTTATAACCATATTTCATCCTGTGTCATCTACCAATACACGGTTCCATGGCCTACTTGGGATGTGTGCATCACTTTCATTCATATCCATTTCAATTCTAAACATTTATCCAAAAATATATAATCAAAAATTGTCAAGGTAAATTTTGTCCATCAACCCCAGAAAACCAGAAAATCAAAAACCTGGCGTCTCTTTTACCTTTCAAAAAAAAAAACCTAAAGGTAAGAGGTTCAGAAGATAGATATACATTCAAGTAAAGTTTTCCAACAACGGCTTGCTCCTCTTGGAGAAGTCCCTTTGTGCTCTGGAGGGATGCCCTTTTCAATTTCAATCGCCAGCGCAATTCCTTGAATTCTGCTTCTTGCACCTTCACCTAATCCGCGGATGGACCTTCGACTGTTTCGCCCAGCAACATTTCAGCAGCAGAGAGACCTTCAAATAACCAAGGAATGTTGAATTCGAAGCCCATGCACATGTCACGATGGAACTTCCATCTCGAGATTACATCCTCATAAACCGTGTAACCAGTCACGTTGCGTATCTCATCAATCGAATACAAGCCCATGCACATGTCACAATACTTCTGTCCATTTTTGTGGCTAAAAACTTCATTACACTTCTGTTGATGGTGGTCTTTAGTTTAGGGTTAAAATCGTAAAATGCTAAACCCTAGCAGACATTTAAAACAAGCATTTACTAGGCGCATTAATAAAAGCTATTAATATGTCCCTAATAATTACCAGGGTATATTTTTTCAAATTAGGGTTACGGCAAACCAAACCCTAATTCCCCCGCGTGCTAATGGAAAATTATGCCAGACACGCCTAGCCCAAGCTAGCCGCGCCAGGCCAATCGCACAATGCCATGGCCCTAGCTATGCTAGCCGCACCCCGCGTTCCAATGGAAAATCATGCCAGCCACGCCTAACCCAAGCTAGCTGTGCCATGCCAATCACACCGTGCCATGGCCCTAGCTATTCTAGCCGCACCCCGCGTGCCAATGGAAAAACATGCCAGCCACGCCTAGCCCAAGCTAACCGCGCCATGCCAATCGCACCGTGCCATGGCCCTAGCTATGCTAGCCGCATCTCGTGTGCCAATGGAAAATCATGCCAGCCACACCCTACTGCGCCATAGAATTCCAACCATGCTAGCCGCACCCCGCGTTCCAGTGGAAAATCATGCCAGCCACCCCTAGCCCAAGCTAGCCGCGCCATGCCAATCGCATTGTTCCATGGCCCTAGATATGCTAGCCGCACCCCACGTACCAATGGCAAATCATTCCAGCCACGCCTAGCCCAAGCTAGCCGCGCCATGCCAATCTCACCATGCCATGGACCTAGCCATGCTAGCCACGTCTCGTGTGCCATTGGAAAATCATGCTAGCCGCACCTAGCCTGACCTAGTCGCGTCATGCCTTGTCCCTAGCCACGCCATGCACCCATGGAAAACCTTTGGTGCCATATGCCAAACCACGCCATGCTACTCCAAGGCATGCCATGATAGCCTGGCCATGCCGCCGTCCCTCGTGAAATCTTCCTGAGTTTTGTTTTCAGGCTGGTTTTCCCTCCCGAACGAGTTCAAAACCTAAATCTCTTTGCGTAAGGAGATAGGAAATTCGTTTCCAGTTGATTTGAGGGGCGGACTATCAAAATATGAGTCCGTACTAGAATTCTGTAGAGGTTCTAGTGAAAGGAACCAATTAGTGTTTCTAAACCAAACTGAAGCCAGGCGCCCATCCACGGCTTCCCTTCAATCCCAGGAGAAAATCCTGGCCGTAAAAAGTCTCCTCATGACTTTAGCCCTAGCTTGGTCACGTACCTAGCCAAGCTAGCCGTGCCATTCATTGCCATGGCCCCTCATGCCGCGCCATCATACTGGTATTAACCATGCGGCTACCAAATTGAAGCCATGCGCCTATCAACGGCTGCCCTTCAATCCTAGGAGCAAATCCTAGCCGTCTAAAAGTACCCTCACGACCTTAGACCCGAAACCATAGCTTGGTCGCGCACCTTGTCCAGACTATTCATGCCATGCGCCCATGGAAAACCCTTGGCTCCTCACTCCAAGTCTAAACACACCCTAGCCGAGCCACCCTGTTGGACCTCAATACACGTCTACCAAAACAAAGGGGTGCAACGATCAGCTGTTGCCCCTCCTCTCAAGATGCAACATCTCGACCGTCGAAGGTCACCTAGATAGCAAGTTCCCCAAGCTCGACTTTCCAAGCCACAACAACGTTTTACATGTTTTCCAAAAACATTCAAAACATCAACACAAACAGGGGGATTCTCTTTGGGTATTGGTTTGGTGGTCTACAACGTGCGGCGTACACTACGCCCCTCATAAGGAAGTGTCATAAGGGTGAGGCGCCTAGTAAATATGGGAGTTATGTGGGAAACGTTCATGGGACATAAAGCCGTGAGTTAACAAACTTTATGGACATCAATTCCATAACGTTAACAGTTTCATGAAAATCAATTTCATGCGTTAGTCACTTTATGAGACATCAAATCCATGCATACGGTTACCACCTCCTCCCATTTACTCCTCACTCCTTAATGAGACCAGAGTACGTTTCTACTACAACTTGTATAAATAAGTCTCACCTATTTCCATTCAAGAGAGGAAGTTCATTCGGACAAGAGAACACTCAGAATACTTACCTGCTAGCTCCCCTCATGAGCTCTCGTACTTTTCTGAAAACAAGTTGTTGAAACCCAATTGCTCTTCCAGAATAAGCTATTCTTGTCTCACACTCTCCTTTCTTCCATCCCCAAAACCAACTCATTCTCCTCCTCTTTGTGACCGAAGCAAGTCTGGAACGACCATTTCTTGGTTTAGGCCGGATTTGTACAGATTGATCTCTCGAACCTAAAAGTGCTCAACGTGCAATACATTTGTTTAGGGTTTAAACCAGTTTCTCACTCACCTACCGAATTTACCGAAATCGGCATAAGCTATTTTCACCTATAAACAACTTCATTTACACCGAATATATTAACTGTACGTTAATTGACGCCATTAGTGTGGACAATACCTACATCAAAAACTAGACCTAAAGCTAATTACGGAGACACCAATATATCGAAGTGAGTTTTATTCTGTTCTTCTTCTCTTTCTTCTGTTCTTCATCTCTTAAATTTCTTCTGTTCTTCATTTAATATTTCTTAAATTTGTATTTGATTTAGTTTTTCTTAACGATTTTTTTTTCCTGGAATTTTTGTTGGTTAAGGACTTATCGACAATAGATTTAATTGGTGTTATTGTTAAACCATCGAATATGACTATATGAGGCACGGTCATTCCAAACTCTTGGGCTAATATTTGAGCTCTCTACTTTCACTTTGTTATATATCATCCGGCGCCATAGTAATAAGTGCTGAAAAAACCCATTTCCACCTGGGAACTGGAATGCCTTAGTATTTGGTAGGAATAAATTTCCCAAGTTTATATGAAATGCACACATCATTATTATTAGTCTTAGTGAGAA
The DNA here is from genome assembly GCA_023529315.1 of Papaver bracteatum. Taxonomy (NCBI): domain Eukaryota; kingdom Viridiplantae; phylum Streptophyta; class Magnoliopsida; order Ranunculales; family Papaveraceae; genus Papaver; species Papaver bracteatum. The sequence continues at coordinate 44,463 of JAJJWX010000324.1, read as the reverse complement.
ATATAGAAACCGGGGATTGTGCAGGTGTCTACCTTATCGAAAAGAAGTTGTTCAGAGCTTCTCCAACGGTGAATGTGTATATTTCCTATGTGGCATCATTTTTAAGACATCTTTTAGGTATAAAATCCTAAATATTAGGAGAAAATAAATTTTATCTCCAACCCATGAAGTGTTGTATCCTTATTTTACTTATTTGTAGGTATATAATTGGTTAAAATTAGTTCTATTTTTGTTTTTGATGATTTTTGTTAATAAAAATGTGACTAGGATGGGAAGACATCCATCCTCTAAGTGAATGTTTAAAACTAGAGGTTCACCCAGAGGATGTCTAAACATTTTTTTGCCACATCATCCTCACATCAATGGGTTGAAGATGATTGTTTATGAAAATGGTTGTGTATCCTATGTGGATGAAGACTTTTTTCTTCACACACATTCCATTGGAGAAGCTATCATTTAGGTTGTATGGTTGTGTTTTCCACGTTGGTATGTACATTTGTCTTCCGTTCCTGTTAATGGTTATTTAATAAAATTTGTTGATTAAAATAAAATTTGCCAAATTCTATGTGACGGGGCCGAGGAGTAGCTGAGCCACACCACATCAAAAAGGCACCGCGACAGGGCGGGGCGAAGCTGTACAATACCAAATCAAAAATGCATCGTGACGGAGCGAGGCGAAGCCGAAGCCGAGCCGAGCCACACCTAATAAAAAATATATCGAACGGGGCGAGGCGAAGCCCTACGACACCTAATAGAAAATGCACGATGGGACGAGGCAAAGCCACCATCACACCAAATCAAAAATATGGTTAAAAGAGAGAAAAAAATGCCCGATAATAACACGAGCACAAAATCTAGTTTACTCAAAAGACTATTAAGATCTAAATTGTTCGACATTCTTTTTTTCCCGTTTCCAAGACTAAATTTTTTTTAAGAAGCTAAAATGCCAGAGGAGTGTGCACAATAATGGACTCGGATTTGGCCCGTATTGGCAACAACGTGGATGATGGTAAGGAAATTCCACAGCTTATTCATCTCTCCCCTTTGAGCTGCAATCATCCCATGCATATAGGAGTAAATATAATGGTTCTCATCGAGCCAAATCCCTGACATCCGCTTCACAAAAATTAAAAATATCGAGCAGGAAACACTAATACAAGAACAAGTTATTTTATTTATTTATTTTAATTTTGTTCTTTTTTACAGACACAAACACACAAAGGAAAAGCAACACACACTTAACGGGTTACACACACAAACCATCCTCTATTACAGAGGAAATGAAAGAGGACAACTTTATTATAAAAGTAAGAAGAAGAAAGCCATGCATATTACTAGGTCGTCACACCGTGTGCTTTTGATCACAACACTAACATAAGTAGCTTGACATGCATACACGCAGTACTTGATGAGTCCTTAATCTTTGGTAATTAAGATAGATACTCGATTACTAGTCGGCGCAGTCATATAACTCCTCAATCTGAAACATGTTTAGGTTAACAAGTAACAGAGGGGGGACGTAAACATTATGATCCAGCATGCTACATAACATTGTTGGTACCTGATTCATTATGGTAGGTGTACCCAAATTAATTGGAGCAACACCACCACCTAACGATAAGATTAGCAAATTTTGTGTAACTGCGTTGGGATTGTCTGTAGCCCTCTGCAAAAGTAATGGATCAGTATTACCGGCACCAGAGATTAAGACTAAATCAACAGGAATACCCGAAATCATTTGTGGTATTTGGTTAGCGAGGTCATTGAAGGATATATCACTAACTTGAACGTTTTGCGGGTGCCCGTGAGACGTAGGCAGATTATTAGCTACAACAAGAAGAACAGAAAGGATGATTAGAAATGAGAATGAAGAAGAAGAAGAAGAACAAGAACAAGAGGAGATATTAGCCATTGCTTATTGCTAATTCAGATTCTTAATTATGAAACTTGTTCATCTCTTAAGTTTTGGGATGCATGAATTTATAGGGTCGGGTACATCTCGTTGGAGATATAAGATATTAATGACACTACTGATTTTTGTTTGTATTAGTTAATTAAGCTTAGCCTAATTTGATGGCCAGTCCAAAAGATCGTTGTACGTGGGTGGTTGATGAGCAGTCAAAATACCAAATTTAGTGTTTAGGATCGCAATCATTGGTAGCACGCACGTACAATCATCCTATCATTATAATGAATAGACTGGTAGTAAAGCAACAGATATTTCCAAGGCTAAAGTATTCAAAGTCAGGAGCAACATACATGTAAGTACCGATTAGTCCTATCATAGGTGCGTCCCTACATATAACATGCATGACCACATGACGGATCCAGATGGCCAAATGTGATATGTGCTAATACACTAGCTTAGGCCAAAAAAAAAACCTAAATCTAAGGGGAGTGCGGATTAGTCCTATCATAGATGAGTCCCTGCACATGAGACCATGAAGTTGTGAGCTTTATTATATATATAGTTTCTGGGGAAAATACTCTACCGTGATTAAAAGCTGTATCAAGCTCAAATTCTAGAGCTTTTGGCCCCACTTCGTAATATTAGACCAATAGGAATTTTTATATTTTTACCACCACCAAATTTTAGTATTTTGGACCCCACTTCTCTCTCTTTTCCAATACTTACGTCTATAATTCCTCGACTACTACTACCATTTTCCACCAAACCCTAATTGCAAACTCCATTTGTCTCTCATAACCTCTCTGCAGCTCCAAGGAATCAGTCCACGGAATCTTCTCAAAACTCCATGAGAATCTCTTCAAACATTTTTCTCAATAAGGTACCCAATCAGTTTCTGCATAATCCTGTTCTTCTTCTGCTCTGTCTGTCTTCTACTTCTCCATATTAAGGGTTCTTTGTGTTCCTCTCCACTGAACCCACTTCACCCCCCGCGACAATCTGCAATCGATCAATCCAACACTGTTTTTTAGTTTTCTAAGGATCAATCCAACACTGTTTTTTAGTTTTCTAAGTCTTTGGGTTTGTTTCAATTTTGATATTGAAGGTGATGATAAGTTAATACGATTAGGGTTTTTGTTGTACAACAATAGTAAGGTTTAACGAAGAAAACATTTGCTTAACATCTATCCCTCGGGATGATTTTTGGAAATTAATATTATTTTTTTCTTTTTTCTGATTTGGATCATACTGATTTTCGTTTCACTTATTTTGTTGCATATTAACATTGTTCTTAATCTAAAATTTCTATGGTCAATACTCCAAAATACATGTTGATTTTGTTCATTGTTGTTAATACTGGAAGTTTCATAGGGTGTGGACTGTGGAAGTTCCAGACAAAAACGGTACGTGATAGCAATTAATGCACTTTATTTTGCTAATCTTTTATTGTTCGGTATAATGCAGGTTGACATTTTGTTGCCAATACGCCCTTTCCTACCATGAAGAAAATAATATTTTTCAGTGTTCAATGGATTCACGGGTGATCTTTGTCCTAACAGTTGCCCATGTGTTCCTTCATATCACTAACTGCTCTATAATGGACATTTTTCCTGCCTCTCTAATGGACATATCCCTAACTGAAACTCAATTTGTGTTATATCACTATTTAGTTCTATAGATACAACTTGATTCCTTTGAAACTCAGACCATGTCAGATGCGATCTGTTAAGGTAGACTTTGAACTTTATGTTAAAACTGATTGTAACTATGTTTTTTGTGTTATCGTTGGTGCATGATACATGCACTTTCACTATGAATTCTCCAAATGCCTTATGTTTTATGTATTTATTCAAGCCTACTGCAAGCATCAAAGATAGTTACTTTCACCAACCTTTAAAAAAATTAATATTGCACATTTTAGCACTTCATAGGTAACATGATAAACCTAGAATACACTAATCTAAGTATTATCATAGCTCAGACAACACATTGCATTGGTTTGAGATTTTGTATGTGTCCACAAATTCAAAAGTATTGTTACAATCAATTTAACTTTGTCAAATTGGCTAGACTACTACGATTTTAACAACACCAGTCTAACCATGTAATTTATAAACCAGGATTATGGATAAGCTTTCTTACAGGTATATGGTAGCCTGATTTTCCTTTATTTCATGTTTTATCTCCAACTTAATTTAACGAATTAGAAATCGATTATATTTTGAGGTTTCCTCGAGCTCGGTCACGTACAAGTATATATATGTATTTCATATTATACCCAATTTATTTTAGCGAAGTAGGGATTAGTTCCATTTTTAATATCTCTCAACTTCAAAATCTGTTTCCTGTATTGATTTTTTGGTAATTTGGTAGTTTATGTGATATCACATTGTTTTGTCCTCGATGATCGCTCCAACCAACTGAATTTAGTTAGCAGCTGTTTAAAATATGTGAAGAAGTTGTGGTCGATGCAACTGATAAATGGAATAGAACACGCTTGAGTAATCACTCAGTAAGTTTCACTGAAGTTTTACACTAAAGAAAAATGTATGTATCCATTCTTTAACTTTACTACGGGGTTTATGACCTTTTTAAGAATGGGGTTTATGACCTTTATTATGGGGTTTATGACTTTTTTTATTAATTATATATATTTCCGAATGTTTAAGCGCAACTCTGACCTATAGTTTGGCATTTGTTTTCCCATTTCTATTCAAGTTCTAAACAGATCCACTTTTCTTTCTGCAGTGCATGAGTGTGGGTAGCCGCGGTGGATAGCTCTGGAGGTTATCTTTAATGAGCCAGCATATAAGAAGTAGATTTAAAAAAATTCCCACCAGTGCGCAACACTACGTTTATACCCACCTGGAGTTTCTGTTGTTTAAGTTAGAAAATTTAAATGAGAGACATAGAATGGGCTTATACCGAATGAATGCTTATGGATGATCATGTTGCATCAAAAGATTAACCTTTAACAATCATAGGCAAAGTAGCGGGTGTATCTCCATTGGTCGTAAGCTCTGTACCTTGAATTGCTGTCAAGGATATATGGTTGTTGTTTTTTTGTCCCATTGAAGCCTTTGATGTCCAAAATGGTAAGCCACAATTTCATTGTGGCCATACAATGATGATAACCGTGAGCACAAAATTTAAGTTGATTGAACGCAAGATTGTATATAATTTAATGGAAGAAATGGCTTTAACATGAATGGGTGGCTAACTGTTAAAAAAAGGTTTAAGTCTACACTATTGTGTTAGCAATTAGCATTTGATTTTGACAGGTTGCAAACACAGACGAAACATTCGTACTTTGTTTATATCCTTTATCCTGAAGAATTCTTGAACAACAAGTGTTTGTAGGTTTTCTTTGGTTTTAATTTGTCCATCTAAAGGCTTTTATAACCGGTAATGAATAGTATTTCATAATCTTCTTTTGGAATTCTGTTAATTTTTGTACACATTAATTTTCCAAATAAAACAGGAGTGAAATACTGTAATTACCCGAGATGATAAACTTAAGCCCGTGCAAAGCACGGGAAAAAAACTAGTAACCTTAGAATTCGAACACGGTAATCAAAATCCCATGGACATTTATTTGTTCTTAATCATAAACGGTCAGGGATATTACTGTTTACTTATTATCTTTCTTCATTGAAATCTAGTTGGATTCCTAAAAAGGCGAATGGTGAAGGAATTAAATGTTTTGTTTATGGTGAGCCTCACATTAGGTAATTCTCTATAGATCTTTATCTACGTCATCGGGGAAAAACGTTAATGGTACGTTCATCCAGTTTTCCTATTCTTCGCCATCCCTCCCGTCGATTTTGAACAGCTCATGATCTTGAACACGCTTTCTTAATCTTTTGCTGATCTCACCTATGAAGGACGGCCCTGAATGTTCGGAATGCGAGACGGTGTTGATGATGTTGTCATTCTCAGGAAGATGGAGGGTTTTAATTTGCTACGGTTGTTCCTTTCTGGCGGTCCTGGGAGCTGTAGGAATTCTCGAAGCTCTCCTGCATCAATCAATTTCTGGATCATCACCCTGAGGTTCATGCACTTCTCTGTCTGATATCCGTTGAAGCAATGATACTCTCAGTAGTCTCTGGATTTCTCTGACCTTGGAGGTTGTCTACCCTTTGACCATGGCAATTCGAGGTCCTTCATTTCTTTGATTGCACGTAGGATTCGAACGTAGATGGTGTTTAACTTCGTATAGACTTGATTTTCGGATTTACGATCGCTTTTTCGATGATCATTTTTTGTAAGTTATAAAGGTAACACATCATTTTCTGCCGTAAGTAAAAGCACAACAAAAAAAGAAATCCCAAAAGTCATTGCAAGTATTAGTGAAAAGATCTCCCGAGAGATTAAACATGCATCAGACTAGAACACCATAGTTAAATCGTGATGTGCATACACATTCAAATAAGACGTTTTCTAGGCAAATAGAGCATACATTGAGTTAGAGTTAAGTATGTGTGCCTTTCGATTTGATTATGAAATAAGAAAATAAAACCAAATTTGATACCAGAGTACCAATAATCTAGTCATGAATATAACAAAAGCTAAACAGGGATACTGCCAAATCCCAAACAACATCTTCCCAAAAACCAAAACATCCAGTAGGAAACACCAATGTAATACAAGAACAAATTATTTTATTTTGTTCTTTTTTATTTATGGAGACAAACACAGAAAGGGAAAAGCAAAAACAGATAGAAACATAAAAAGATACAAAGACAGAAGGAGAAGAAGAAAGCCATGCACATTACTAGGTAGCTAAGGCTGTTTCTAATCCCTCGTCGTCACACCTTGAGATTATTTTGATCACAACAATAACATAAGAAATCTTGACATAGTTGATGGTCCCTTAATCTTTAGTGATTAAGATAGATATCCGATTAGGATGAAGGAAAGCAGGCAAGTATCTGGCCAAGCTCAGCCAAGGATACATTAGGAGCAACCACAGGGCCAAGTCTGACTGCTCCAACCACTCTACATACAGTGCCCTGTACCGGACTCACTGCGAAAGTCGCAGCAGTCGTAATAGTTTGAAGAACAACATTAGTCGTTGTAATTAATATATTTATTGTACCTTCGACTGTACTTATTCCAGTAGTTAGCAAAATTACTGTTGTAGCATTACTAACGGAATTAAAGATCACAACTGCGTTAATACGGAGACCTGAAACCAGAGGTGGTATCTGGGCAAGAAAGTTGTTTAAGTTTGAACCAATTGGAGTTAGGACTTGCCCATGAGATACAGGCACATTATTAGCTGCAACAAGAAGAACAGAAAGGACGATAAGAAAGGAGAAAGCGGAAGAAGAAGAGATATTAGCCATTGTTACTGATAATTATGAAACTTGTGCTTCTCTTAAGTCTTGCAATACATGTATTTATAGGGGAGATGAGAACTGTAGCTTATTTTTAATTTTATAAGCAACTTGGTGTGATCATCATGATATACCGCATGCTATGATGGTCCGTGTTGTCTGATCGGGTACTTGCATGCTATAGTGCGGTGACCACTGTTGTGGTTGCTGTATGTTTTGTTCCATTAACCTTTGATTCTTTTTTTCCTTTATGGATAAAGTTTCCCAAAGGTCGTTTTCCTTTGTACACTGACGACAACCGGCCACTAAAATGGGTCTATATGGAAATGCAGCACAAACATTTGGCGCATATACTCACTCCGTCCATCTTTCCTTGCTTAAAGTGGGCATTCTTTTGTTCTTTTGTTCAAACTTTGAATGGCCAAACATACTATCAAAGCTGATTAACCAAATTAAGCCTTTAGCAGACCAAAACTTAAAGAGGAAAAAAATACAGTGTTGCCTTTTAATGAATGATACTGTTACTGTAGTATAGAATTCTTAAGTATAATTAATTAAGTTTCCTCATTAGTAACATAAGTACTGAACTGAAAAGAAAAGCATGAAGAACAAAAGAATGATAGAAACAGAATTTGTGAATGAGAATTTTGCTATAAATATTATTACCTCCATTGAGCCAAAGAACGAGAGGTTTTTCTTTAGGTTTTTCAAATGCTTCGAAAAACCAATAGAACAAAGCTTTGCCATGACTTTCATCGACTGTAACGTATCCAGCAGTGGGGGGCCGACGAAATAGTAAAGCAAGTGGAAGGAAAAGAAACGCGCAAGATGTGCGTCCTGAAAAAGAAACGCACTAAATTAGAGTAAGAAACAGGGGAAGGAAAAGTAAAGCAAGTGCCATAGAGTTTGGAAGATTCTATAATCATCGTACACTTCTTTTGCACTTTTATAACCACCATATACTGCCTCGTGGATCACATGATACTAACTTGTGAATCGCATGAGAAACATAGGGACCAATAATATCTTCCACTTTTTCAAACTTGACAATATTTAGCAACATATAATTCGTTTAAAAATTACAAAGTCAAAAGAAAAACATAACTTATCGTATTTAGAATTTTATAGAAACTCAAATTCAATTTGGAAATCGAATATCTGCCATATTAACATATAAAGAGGAAAATAAATCCACATACCACATATTTTCTGCGAAAATAAAAGGAATAAATAAATAAAATTTGGACATATTTTCCACCTATTTAATGTATTTTCTCCGCTATATCAAATAAAAAATACATCGTCACGGGGCAGGGCGAAGCCCTCGCAAACCAAATAAAAAATGCATCACGGGGCATGGTGAAGCACCACACACACCAAATAAAAAATGCATCACCATGGGGGAAGCCCTACGCACACCAAATAAAAAGTGCATCACCACGGGGCGAGACGAAGCCCCGCGCACACCAAATAAAAAATGCACCGTCATGGGATGGGACGAAACCCCGCAGATACCAAATTAAAAATGCATCGCCATAGGGAGGAACGAAACCCCGCGCACATCAAGTTAAAAGAAAATTAAATGCCCGTGCGTAGCACATACACAAATCTAGTTTTTGTAATTAAGCCATAACAACCGATCATTTTCAGTGCATGCCTGGCGTAAGTAAGCCCAAAAAAGAACCACTATCTAATATGCGACCAGAGTGTTAGACCATCTCTTAGAGAGATTTCATATCAGACCAGAACACCCCGTTGTCATGTTTATACACATTTAGCACTAGCATAGTAAAGAAAAACTCACACAAAGTGAATTCGTGAGCTGTATTCTTCTCATCTTATATTTTCTTCTAATATGCATCCCTGCTATGTTGTAAAAGGCGAGGGCCTTTGGGCTTTAGCGCCAAAGGCCCACTAATCGTTGGACTATCGCCTAGGAGAAAAAGGCGCCAAGACGCTACAATATGCCGAAAGTTTGAGATTTTTAAATTTTCTTCCACGCCTAGGCACTAGGCTTGGTGTCTCGCCTTGACTAGCGCCTAATACAACATTGCCTGCTACCATATTCAGATGTATGCAGTGCACAAACAATGTTTTTCTGGAGATTTGCCAGGATTATATAACAAACAATGACGCCCCATGTATATGACTGCAACACAAATCAAAACATAGTTTCATGAGCGAATGTTTCGAATAACATGCGTAAAAAGGCTAAAATATAAACAATGTAATCAAATGCATCTGAGAAAGGGGAAAGTTAAATGAGAGTTCGACAATGGACTTCTTACAAATGGGAGTTCTTTCGGTCACTTCAAAAGTTCAATAGGTGTTAGACAAGCCTGCCCGATCTCTCCTCCTATGTTTAACATATCTATGGAAGGTTTCTCATTGTATTTGGATACATCTGCGCAAGTCTCAAATTTGTTTAGTGGATTTTCTTTTTCTCCTTTTAGTTTAGTGGTAAATCACTTACCCTTTGTTTAGAATTTCAGATGATATGGTGAGCGGGATTTGCGATTGCGACAATCCAAACGCCATGAAAAAAAGAAGTGAAAAGGTGTGTCGTAGTAGTGATGTGAATGGGCCGTATATGTTAAGTATATGTCTCCACTTTTATGCTCGACACATTATTTTGTTGGTAGGAAGCTATATTGCAGAACTTAATTATTCATCTCCCCTAGAGAACTAGGATTATCCCAAATGGTTTTCGTGGTCCTAAATCCCTAACAACTGCTTAACAAAAATTAAAAATATCGAGAACGAAACAGCAATGTAATATACTACAAGAACAGGTTATTTTATTTGTTTTTTTTCTTTTTTACGGAGACAAACACATATACAGAAAAACAAAATTAGACACAAATACCATCCTTGTAGTTGCAGGAAATCCCACAACTAACACCCCTTAATAATTTCTATAGATCTAAACATATTAGATATGAAAATGAAGATGAGATGCTAAATATGTAAATGGACACATGGATTTTTTAAATGATTCGATCAATGTGATCTACATCCATGGTTCTTCACTATAATTGTTGGAATTACATAAGAATTACATTTAGAATCTCCATTAATGGGTTTTATGGGTAAAACTCTATATTTAGTTTTAGGTGATGGAGGAAGAAGATGAGAATACAAAAGATAAAGTTGACCTCCGTTTCTCTCTCCTGCTTTTCTCTTTATATATGTACTATCCCTTAACCCGTGCCGTAACGGCACGGCCCTTGATGTTGGTTCACTTTTAGTATCGTATAAAATGTGTCCCGAATACTTATCAACTTATTATGGTCTGATTATGTTAACTCTAGAGCCGTTTGCCATAACCATTGCATGGATTTTTATGGTCGAGGAGTATGCGGCTCAATCGCAATATGTATTTATTTATTTTTGGAGAGAAAGAAATTTCAAAACCGACTAATATGTAACTAGGGAGGGAAGATCGAAGTTCCCTTATTGCCATGAATCTTTCAATGATAGAGTCCATCTTTTTTGTTCCTGACATGATTTGTAAGACCATATACTTACCTTGCAAAGTCGCTCATACAATCCGGTCATCTCTTATACCTGCCAATAGGTTCCCATTGTAGCCTCTAGAATCGTCAACCTCTTTGGTAGGTGTGTGGCATAATCTTCTGTCTTTTCAATGTGGAGCAGTCGGGTGACCAATTGGTGCAGTCTCTCTTCTTTTAATGTATACTACCTCTGGTATTTTTGTACACTCAGAAAGAACGAAATATAAATAACCTGATATGCCAGCATTCGTGATGGTCATCGTAATTACAGTGTTTGATTTTTCATTCTTTACTGCATATCAATCTGGAGAATTGCTATCAATAAGAAGAGTACAACACAAAGACGTTATAACCTATTCAAGAAAACCGAACAATTGTAGAGTAAAACATATAAGTCAGGGTCCATTATCCGAAACCATAACATTTGTTGGCGTCTTTTATCATATTTTTTTGATAAAAGTGCAATCTTATTGATTCAATTTCTTCCAAAAGTGAAATCATCTGCTTAGGAAGTTGAAATACGTTAGCTTGGTGATGCCAGTGTTAGAAAATTTCCTTCAAAACCACTATGGATTTGGATCAAGATTGGGAACATAAATTAGACTATTATATCAACACGGTTACACAGGGGATAAACAGATCCACCAATACCACTGTAGATCATGAGCAAAGGGACTAATACTGAAATGTAAAAAAAAAAGAAATTACACGTCAACAAAATGCAGTAAGGAAAACACAACTGAATAAAATGCAGAAAGGGAAACACATAAAAAAATGCAGACATACAAAGAAACATGATATACTATTCCCAAGTGTTGTATTATTTGGTGCAAGGCTTCGTAATGTTTAATCTTTGGCAATGGTAAATGACGTTAAACCTTCGGGCATCTTCTGAAGGAAGGGTTTCTTGCGAGGTGGATCATTATCGGCCACAGTATCATCTTCAGCGCAGATGATTCCAATATTCTGGGCAGATATGGTTGGAGTTGGTGCTGCAGGGAGCGAAGGCAACTTTCCTACATTGAAGCTTGGGGTATCAAGATTTCTAGGATAGAAGATTTTGGGTACCTGTACAAAACTATTGAGCACCCACAATGACTCATACATCTTCCTAAAACATAACGCACACGTGCAAAAATGGGCGTGGTCTAGATAACCATGGCCATTTATTTATCTTTCCCCAGGATAAATCTGGACCACCACTAACACATGCAAAAATTATGATTTTTTGTATTAAATAAAATATATTAAATTTCAATATAAAAGAGAATATAACAACAATAAAAAACATAAAAAATTAATTAAAGACTTAAGTTTGTTCAATCTAAGCTTTATACATGACGTTTGTGATTAAAAATTAAAAGCACGCCCAGCTGCGAAGGGTGGCAACATTAGTATTGTTGTGGTGGTGTGTGACAACCCAGATTTTAGGACTTCTAGCGGACACATGTTCGACCTTGTGGGTTGGCTCCGATCCATCTAGCAAGTCCAAAATTATGGACCGCCACTCGTGTAGGACCAGATTTTTCGTTTTAAAAGATTTCAATAATTCAAGATCAATTAAATTTACTAAATGAAATGTAATCTTACTTTTAAAATTACAAAGTTTTCAAATAATAATTATAAAATCAAAAGTATCAAATTAAAACAAAATAAAGATTCGATTAAATTTAAAACATGATACCCAAATCTCCGTGATATATAATAATTTCTTGTCAGGTAATCTTTCTTCGTTCTCTGTGGAAAGGGAGGAAAAGGGGTGATCAACCACGACCCATTAGGAAGTTTCCAAAAATAATAGAGTGTATCGAAAAGCAAACAAATGCAACAAATAAAATAATTAAAACCATGTATGAAAGTTCACAACACTACATACGCCATTCTCAACCAAAAATACTTAACATTTTCTTACTCAAAATCTTCAATCTAAAATTGTTTATTAATGGAGATACAAATGTATTTATTAATTTAATTAAGAAAAAATTTATAATGAAAAAAATTAATAAATCATTCATTATGAGCAATTAGTGAAAAAATATTATTACGAGGGTATTTATTATCAGCAATTAGTATGAAACACTAATTAGTTAGGAATTTATTATATTAGATTTTACTTAATGGGTCATTAAATGATAGTTTAAGAGGAGAAATCACAACCATAAATTTATGTATTGGGAGAGCAAATCGCAACCACCACTTACATAGGCTAACTTAGCCAAACTATGCTTTATACTCTTGACTAGCCCTTAACCCGTGCCGTAACAACACGTGCCATGATGTTGGTTCATTTTTAATATATCGTATAATTTGTGTCCCGAATACTTATCAACTCCTTACGATTTTACATGTGTTAGTCATAAAAATAGTTGGGATTTTCCTCTCTTTTTTTCTTTATTTTTTTCCTTTAATATTTTACCGCCGGAGATTTGCTCAAACGAAAGAAATATAATCATAACTTCCAGACACTTTTTTATTTAGGTTCATTTCTTATAATGAGATAATGATCTACATGAACATGGAAGTTTAAATATTTTTTTGGAAATATGTTGTCATCAGCGCTCATCTCAGTGAAATCAACTAATCAATATCATCCATAAAGTCTCAACATGCTCCTATTTCGCTCCAGCTGACTCATCTATCATGGTCATGTTGTCGATCCTCCAAATAGGCAAACAATAGTAATTTTTTTTGCACCGAACGAATGATACAAACTATCCAATGTGACATGATTTTCCTGTAATTTTTCAACACCCATTAGATGACAATGTTTAAAATGTGTACCCATTAACTTTTCGAAGGGATTGTATATATGCGAACCTCTGCCATTAAATCTTCAACAAAGTATTGTTCCCAACAATTCGTCTTAACGAAGGCTTTGGTAACTTTAAAAGTCTTGGATATTTTGTCACTTCCGTATATTACTACCTTCACTTGGAATACGATTTGGCGACACATTATCTCATAAAGAACCTTGAACACATATTGTAGTCCTTGATCCTATTCCAAATTAATAGGTTATCAATAGATCCTTTACCAAAAGTTGACATATTCTACGTTGAATATTTATAAAAAAAATTTATGGTATTGTGGATCGTTGCTTACTAAGATTGTAGTTTTCAAAATTGGCCTCTTCAAGTCCCACGACTTTCTAAGTTTATATATCTTGTTTGTTTTTAACATTTTAGTTAGCCATATTATGTTTGTTACTAACTTTAAACTTGATGTCATCTTCTACTGTGAACTTTATGTGATTTCATAATCGAAATATTTATACCTCTTTCATTCATATCAAGTAATCTGTTATATATCCCAATAATTCTTCTATAACAATTCCTTTGTTTTGCCATTTCCGAACCATCAGTAGCCATTATTGTCAAACGCAATCTGTCTAATTTTTGTTGATGTTATATATTTGCAATGTTCATTTTTCTTAAATAAATAGATTGTGGAAAAACTACAAAAAAAACATAAGTATTACATTGGGTCTAAGTTACTATATCCAAAATACCCCGGACACTTCTTCTGGTGCCTTGTTTCCTCAAATTCCTCATTGCTTTCTAGACAGTACATGCAACACCAATCATTTGTGAAGTGAGCTATTTGTGCAAGTGTGGTCAATGTATCCCTTGCCTGTAATAATAATAACAACACGTCAATTTTTTTCAAGGCATCCAGTTGTAAATGGTATGAATATAATAGATTTGAATTATACCTCAATCTTAGATATCACCTTCTTATACATAACATAGCAATTGAGGAAGAACAAATCTTGACCACTCTTTACATAAAAAGAGTTAGCCAAACTATGTTTTGCAATTGTCTTACGTGAAAATTATTATTAAGAAGCCCTGCAAAGTTTTGTTCTGGGTTATTCTTAGAGTGTAATTTTCAAGAAGCATTGACTACCATCGGAAGAGAGGAGTGAGTCAGCCAATATCTGATGCATCTAAATGGTTTCTGAATCCTAATATTTTCTGGGTTTGAATCTAGTAAGATTGGTGTGTGATCAGAACCTACTCTCGGAAGATGATTTACCTTGGTATCCGGAAAAGTCTGGGCCCATAGGAATGATGTAAGCGCTCTGTCAATTCTTTCGCAAATGTTTGCTTCACCTTTTCTGTTGTTTGACCAAGTGAAAGGAGCTCCATTATAACCCGCATCTTGGAGGCCCAAAGAGTTAATTGTGTCGATGATGAAAGATTTACTACTTGAACTCGCCTTATTTCCGCCTTGTTTTTCATCTGGGTCCAATATGACATTTAAATACCCTATTAAAACCCCGGGTTTATTTATCTGTTGTGCAATATCTGAGATATGGGTCCATTGTTCAATTTTGTCGTCAACTTCAATGGATCCATAGACGCAAGTAATCAAAATGTCTGCATCTCCTATCTTTGTTTCAAAATTACAAACGTTAAATTTTGAGGATATTAGTTTCATTCCTATGTTGTTGTGCCAAGCGATTGCTAAACCCTTTGCTATTCCCACAGAGGGGACAATAAATCAGTCATGGAAAGGGGAATATTTTAAAAAAGAGTCCATTCGAGACAAGGGAGCTTTTGTCTCGGCTAAAAATACTATGTCGGGTTTGTAGTATTTGCAGAGGAAATTGAAGTGGTCTTTGGCGATAGGGGTTCCAATGCCCCTGGACATTCCAGGATAAGAGTTTCATAATTCTAGGACTAAGGGTTACCTAATCGAAGAACTGAGAGAGAGATAAAGAGAGAGGGAGTTCTAAATGACTGACCAAGGGCAGAAGAGGAGTGATGAAACCGATTTTAAAAACAATCGAAGGAAAACCACAACCATAAAAAATTACTTTGACTAATTATAGATAGACATAAAAGGAGATAAAAACAGAAATTAGATAACAAATAAGAGAAAGATAGAAAGTAAACCAAGAGGATTAGGCCTCCTAGTCTCCGATGGCACAGAGACTTGGACTTAAAGGAATGTATACAAATAGATACGAATTAGAGAAGGATGAATAACTACCAAATAAGATGAGAAAGTTACTGTAATGAAAATTGCAATTTTATAGGATACACTAATGAGAAATAATACTGAGGAAACTGGAGAATATAATATTGTAATCGGTAACTACAATAGAAGAAAGGGGGAATATATCAAAAGTATAGAACTTACCGACCCTGTAACCACCAAAATCATGCAAACCATTAAATCGGCGTAGTATTTGTTAAGAGTAAAGGCGAGAGATATCAATTGTGTCTGACGAACATAATAGCTACTAGGTACTAAAGGGAGGGACGTATACCAAATCAAGGATAACCAACGATAATGAACTGACCGTGATGGTGAGATTCTCCATAGAGGAATACCAGAGGAAAAACAATGAGGGGAAATCTTCGCATGATTTAAAAATGAACCATTTCTAATGTTGCTGCAAGATAAAGCTAACATATAAACCAAACTTCAAAATGAATGTTGCGGCATAAACCTAGCTAATTAACTGAGCGAAACCAAAAGGATGGAAACTATGTGAAACTATAAAACATGAAACTATGATAGATTAAAATAAGGATGGAAAAAGAAACTAAATATGTTTGTGAGGGGTTGCTGGCTAAGGGTAGGCACCACTGTTGGAAGTTAAACAAAGATATGATGTTTTGGTTCGTGGGTCAACAAGTATTGTTGACACAGTGCATGGATCAACAAGTATTGTTGACACGTTAGGGTGGATCAACATACGTTGTTGACACACTGTGTCATATTTGGAAGTCAAAGCAAGTTATGCCGTTTCTAGAGAGTTCTATTTAGATTTTATGTTATTTTAGGAAAGTGTGCTTTGTTTAGAGTTTTATTTTATTAGGAAATTACTTTGAGTGATTGTCAAGTTTGTGAGACTATAAGTAGGCTGTTAAGCCATGAGAGAATGTACACCAAACTGATTATCAATGTAGTCTTTTATTTGCTTCCGCGTGTGCTATCCTCTCTCTTACTCGATCCTACAACCACCGGAAGTAAACTATTTCACAAAGGAGAAGGACAACACCAGACCAGAAATATCTGCCATAAGAACCCAAAATAGCTACTAGGTGGATACAAATCTATGGAAGTTGACACAAGTACATCAAACTAGGTGGTAACTATTCCACATAAAAAAAAAACACAATACCAGACATGATATGTCTGACAGAAAACCCCAAAATAGTTACTAAGCAGAAGAAAATGTACGAAGGGACGACAAAAGTGCTACAAGCCACTGAGTGATAATTATTCTACATGAAAAGAAAAATTAACCAGACTTAATCAATCTGACATGACCTAAAAATAGTAAAACCACAGTGTAAAATCTTGAGCAACACTAGTGGAAAAAGGGATATTTGAGGTACAATGATACGACACCAACATGAATATTGCGATATGACGTCATATCGAGAGTGTGGCTGACTGAAGTCAAATTGTCTTTGTATCAAGACTTTTGTTGACTTACACAACGACACTTTGGTAGTATCTTTTCACTCTTAGATTTTTTTCTATGGATATGGGAAACAATACCTTTTCTCTTATCTTATCTCATTTCCCACTCACTTTTCTTTCTTATCTCCTTTTCCTTTTCAGCAGCCTCCCTGTATTTTCTCCTCTCCAGATTACACTGCTTCCATTACCACGGTCACACCACCAACATCACTTTCTTCGTATTCTTCTTCGTTTCTTATTCTTCTCCAATTCATTCACAAAAAAGGTGTCGTTTTTTTTTCTATCAATTAATTAATCTTGTTTCGGTTTGGAAGGTGATGAAAAGATCTTTGTTTCAAATCTCCAGATCTGTTTTTTCTTCATAAAACGAAGTATATTTTCGTTTCTCAAGCAAGAAGACCATTTGGGGTAAATTCCTCTTACAAACCCTAACCCAAGTCTGATTTTGATTTTTTGAAATTAATTTAATAATTGGGTTTTTTGTTATTTGATTATTTCGAGTATGATTCCACACTAGACCAAAGATGATGATGTTGTTTCTCGATTTGGGGCTTATGAGAGTATCCCACCACCATGAAGATTCTTATCCCAGATGTTGTTAAGTAAGATCTGGTTCGTGATTTCATATGAATTTAGGGTTTTATCGATGTGTTTTAGATGTATGTCTGAATGGTTTTTCTAGAAACGAGAATAAAAATTTCATTGCAAAATGCTTTTTGGTTCAATTTTATTTTTTCTGGTCAAGGCTTTATTTTGATAAATCATTCTGTTTGTTGTGTGTGTAGATGCATGAATATAGGTTGGGCTTGTCATGGGTAAGCTCTTGAAGG
The DNA here is from genome assembly GCA_023529315.1 of Papaver bracteatum. NCBI lineage: Eukaryota > Viridiplantae > Streptophyta > Magnoliopsida > Ranunculales > Papaveraceae > Papaver > Papaver bracteatum. Next base: position 26,429 of record JAJJWX010000324.1, on the reverse strand, counting down.
TAGGTCGAGAATAAAATTCATGGGTAAATTCTCTAACTCCACTGATCTATTACTCTATTTTGTATTTGCTGAAATTTATTGACTGAAAATGGGATTCTGGTTAATTAGTTGTTCAGTGTTTTTTTTGGGCAGGATGGTGAAGGAACAAGTATGATTGATAGGAAATTATATCCAGAAAATATGTTGACAGCTTCAAAGTTAAGATTTTTTCTTAGATTCCCGTGATAATGCTTTGTACCTCCATGGATTTTTCCATAAATTGTTTTTTTAATCCTAGTAGGTTTAGTGTTTGATCTATTTTCTAACTGAACACATGATGAGTGCCAAATATTGCATATTCATACACCTTTTCATTGGCACTTAACTCATCTTTCGCGCTTCAAAGTCATATATTATCCCAAATTCTGCATTCTTACCATCTTCAAGAATAAATATTTGTATTAATTAATTTTGTGTTTTTAAGTACTAAATAAAGCTTGGAAGAATTGAGAAGACAAAAGAGAAGAAAGTTGGAAGCGTTGCTACCCGCTCGCGCATCAGTGGCAACATGTTTACAAATTCATGGGATTAAAAAACCCATGATCCAAAACCCAAATACATTTCCACCTCACCCCCATTGGATTCTTTCCAAAACATCCACCTCACCCCCATTGGATTCTTTCCAAAACATCCACCTCACCCCCATTGTATTCCATTCTATCCATCAATTAAGAAAACATGTTTTGTTTAATTGTTGAGTGGTTGCTATAGTAAAATTCGAATCCAAAGTGTGAGAGAGTTTTTGTGTATAAATAGAGAGGGTTGTTGTGTTGAAAACTCATCCAAGAATAGCTTGTTCATGTTAGTTTATCAAATTTCAATTTTGTTGTAATGTTCTTCATGTTCTAATTTCATTTACTAGGGTTTAGATGAAGCCCTAATCTCATTGGTATGTATTCATATCTTGTATCTTGTTCTTGAAAGTTTAGAATTGTTTAAAGATATAATTTAATCCAAGTTTTTCAACATCTTGCTCTCACAATGTATGCCATGTATCCATTGTAGTTAGAATATCTCTATGTTGATTATGCTACAACTCATGCTTAACCAAACATTGATCTTTAGATTAGTTGTGCTTAATTAGACAATTAATGCTTTGGAGAAATACTTTAGTTGTGATTAAATTATCCATTGGAGAAACACCTTAGTTATACGGTAGACTTGAATCTACTATAAAGACAAGAATAATATTACAAGTTGAATGCATATCATAGGTTATTGGTGGATTTGAATACCCTAGTATCCATATTATCATTGTTTACATATCTTGTTATTTGCATCTTTTACTTTTATTATTTCAGTCACTTGAAAATCATATCGTCGTATCGACAAAATCAAACCCCTTTTGGTTACTCTCTGAATCAGGATTTAGAATCAACTTCTACACTCTCCAAGTCTCTGTGGTTCGACCTGTGCTTGCCCTGTGTTGCTTGTCGACACTGTGCACTTGCAGTTTATACATAGAAGTAGGTATCTTTCCGAGCCTACCAACACACAGCTGTGTCTCTTTGGATTAATCTCACTATGTCAAATTTTTGATAAAATTATCTTAGTAGGTTAAGTGTCTCGATGAGCACAGGGGACTTAGAGATCTCTTTGAGGATCCTGACTCTGGCACTTTGTCAGCAAGTATATCCCAAGAATTTATTTAAAGATAGTTTACAGTAGGGAATTCTCCTTTGATAACTTCCCATGCTATCCGTGGTAAATAACATGAAATTTTAGCCTACTTGGTTACTGCTTTGGATGTTGACCCTTCTTAAATGCTAATACAAAGCACCTAGTTGTTATGTGTGAAAAATTGGTCAGTTGTAGATCATTGCTTGTTGCTAATCTTTAAATTTTCAATAATGTGTTTCAATGTCTTATCCAGTTTTTCTTGGGTATCCATTCATGGAAACAAGAATATTGTGAAATGTAATACTCTGTTGTAAGGAAGTCATACTATGAGCAATGGTGTAGTTAGACCTTAGGTTGAGTCTAACCTTCTCCCCGAATTCATGGTAATTACATATTTCTCATGGTACTTTTGTTGCTATCCGACGCTCTTCATAATTCATATTGAGCACATAGGTTAGGGAAGACGCTTGGAGTTGCATACCAGTTTAATTAATAATGAAGATGTTTTTATGCATGTAGTTATTTTGGTTTATAATCTCCTTATAAGATGTGTTGTAGATGCTTCAAATTGGATTTGTGGTGTTGTCGTTGTTCAGGGTGCTTTCAAACAACATGAATATTGGTCTACTAGAACATCTCCTTGTACAGTTAGCTTTCAAACTTATATTTATTCAATTAGTTTGTTGGTTTCTCTCTTCATCCGTTTCCCGTCATCCTGACATAGATGTTTTTTTTTTTATGCTAGAAATCCAAGAAACTGATCTTGTTTATGTGAGACATTTTGGCGGACTCTGGCAAACTAAGGGTGTGTCCTGGAGATGTGCGAAGTAGTTAATTCATTTTTTATTTCTTTTAAACATGACTATTTGATATGCCCCTGATTTATAATTCATTAGTCTTCTTATTTATGTGAAGTGCATTTGCGTGAAGCTTGCATTATTCTCTGACTTCAGAGACTACAATAGGATTTGAAGGTCGGCATGTTTGTTTACTTAGTATGTTGTGTTTATGTAAGATTTTTTGGCCTGCATAGATAATTCAGTAGACATCATAACCTATTTTGGTTTATTGTCCTTGCATATTGTTGTCAAGTCTAGTGATATTTCATGATTTTCTCTCTTAGTAGCTAGCACACACTGCTTATGTGTTCCCTTTCATGTTAATTTGGGATAGGTGTAACTTTGACCATTTTAAGCCCAGATAGAACATAAGTGACTTTAACTAGAGTATCTATTAAACAGTGTATTCTTCGTTATTTCTCCATGCATTATGGTTTTCTATGAGTTATCTATGTCGTCTTTTCATCTATGAATGATTTCATCTTCTGTGCATTAATGAATCTTTTTATTTGTTGTCCTTACCTTTCGCATTCAGTGTCTTATAGAATATTTACCTACTTCTATTGATTTGTACTCATTTCTCAGACAACTTCACATGTTATTAGGTCTGAAGTTTGTATTCCAGACCCAAAAATTAAGTGGTTTAAGTTGCTGAATGACTTTTGTTGCTTAAGTTTGTATTCCAGACCCAAAAGTAAGTGATTTAGCTCTTGAACTGAAATGGTCCTAGTGCGTCACTAGTTTTAGTTAAGTCTGCATGTGTGTTCAGATTTACTATCTTGGATGATACTATTAAAATTCCTCATTGGTTCACCCTTTTATTTTCACTTTGTATGCTTTTAGGTTTACTATCTTGGATGATACTATTAAAATTCATCATTGGTTCACCATTTTATTTCCATTCTGTATGCTTTCAGGTTTTTGAGCTATGGAAAATTCCTCCTATGTCATTCCTTATGACTTAAACATCCATGTAAGTGATTCCATATTGCTTAATGATCACACTCCCTCTTCTAGTCTGAGAAGTTATCCATGCAGAACTGCAATTGTTCTTTTTTTTTTATTGTTTTCAATTAATTCTCCTGATCCATTCTTTGAATTATGATTGATTCGATTTGACTTTGTACAACTGATCGAATGAATAATATGGAAGTGAACAACCCTGATGAACATAACAGTGAAATCATACTTTAAACTTTAGATTGCATTCACGATCATTCCACCTGGACCCTCTTCATATTTACATAGAGACTTGATCATGGTATTAGTTAGTGTAGCCTAACGTTATAATAATACCTAATTTTACTAGTTTCTTGATCATTGTTTTCATATGTCCTTATATGCCACTACTGGCTTCATTGAACCCTGATATATCATGCACATTGCTTATCAAGTCTGTTCACTTGACCTAGCCACATTACAAACACACCATTTCGAACAAATATTTGTTTTTTTTTTAACAATTTTACATTCAGTTTTATTAAGGCTGATTCTGTATTGATGTTCACTGCCAAGTTATGACCTATTTGCATTTAAACTTCTAATACCCAAACTTATTTTTTCTACATGTACTTGCAAGTTCTGAATTGGGCAGGTCATTTCATTTTTTCGCTGGTTTTTGCTGCAGTTTGTGTTTACTGGGTTGGTCTGCACTGATTGTAAGAAAGCATTATCCTTTTAGAACTTATAATTGTGTGAATTAAATATTTTCCTAGATCTTTTTTGGTATTTTTGAGCATTTGTGTGAGCTGAATTCCAATGTGTATTGAACTTGTATGTTGATTTTGTACATGGAATTTGAAAGTTTGATTAAATGGTTAAATATTTCTTCTAAGCATTTAAAATTGTAAATTGATTCTAATAGAGTTCCATTGTAATTTGAGTCTCAATTTAGTGTAATTTGAGTTTTGAATCAGATTTGTTTCATCCCAATCAGAATGGCTGCAATCAGTCAGCCAACTTTGATTTTTTTTATTTAATAAAATTATATCTATGACGTAATCTAAGTGCCGTACCTAGAGACATCCAGAAAGCATCGTATATTTGAGTCAACTTGAAAGTGTTGTTTCAGAAAAAGACACTGGATCTACGTAACTTTCAGCAACAACTCCAAAGTGTCTTATTTGCCGGTAATACGACACTTTATGACTATCTTAAAACGACCTTTTTCCACTAGTGCAAGTTTTTTTTTTTTTTTTAGTAGCCAGCAACCCCGAAAACAGATCAGTGAAACATAATAACAAACACTTTAAGGACGCTACCGAAAGATTAAAGGAAGAGATGAATATGCAGGGCAATGATTACTAAAAACAAACAAACTAGAATAGATAACACGGTGTATGCTAACGAACGAAAAAAAACACGCAAGGATAGAAAATCAAACAATGGATAAAGGAATATAATTAGCTGATAAGATAGATTGCAGCAAGGAAACTAAAACAGATGAAGGGTCAAAAGAATCCCCAGAATTAATAAGAATTGATGCTCATCAAGAAAAATCAAACCTGGTGTAAGGAGGGGAATCCCTGATTGTAGACAAAATTAATTAGGATAAAAAACCCCTAGAAATTTGTGATGTAAATCTCTAAAAACCAGACGTATATTTCCCGGATTGATAAATCTGCAGCAAACCGGCGGCTAGCAAGATGTTGATGATGAACTTTTGCCATAGGAACACAAATACTACGCTAGATTCAATGGTTGCTATTGGGGGTACATGGCAGGTAAGCCAAAGGAATTAGCTGGACATGGGTTGAGATTTTTTCTTAAAATCAAGTTAGAAAATTTCTACAACACGAAGAATAGTTAAGAAATTAGAGGTAGAATCTAAACAATAGCTGTAAGATGACCAATACTTATGAAATCAATGACATGCAAGGATCAGGAGATCAAAGAATTATGAAAATCGGTAGAAAATGATTTGACTCGGTTTATCGCCCGATCCGGGGAGCTTCTTCCCTCAATAATATCTTCCACTTTTTCAAACCTGGCTATATTTAGGTGAGGACACTTAGCAATTATATAATTGGTTTAAAAATTACAAACTCAAAAGAAAGATATGAGTCAAAATTTGTGCACCCCTTTAAAACAGGGATGCACATTCCGGCTGTGTTTATTGGTTAAGAAAATCAGCATAAACCACCTAAAATTCTGAAAGCAGTTTTATATTTATACTTGATTACTTTTATCTCCTAAAATCACGTAATAAAAGGGAGAAAAAAAATAGAAACTGCCTATTAGTGTGGCTTTCTTAATCCTTTCTCTTCTCTGTTACCGACTTGGTTTATGTTAATGTAGTCAAGGTTTTTTCTCATCGATGATTCATTGATCTCTCAATCTAGATATGGATTTATAATGGTATTGTTTTTTTTTTTCTTTTTTGCTTTTTACTGATCAAAGATTGGTAACAAATAACCAGAACCTGGATCTACAAACCAACATTTTTTTATTTTTCTGGTTGCAATTGATCTCACCCATTGAATGTTTCAATATTTTGGTTAGGATTTTCATCTAGGAATTTGTTGTTTCATGCACATATACATAACGGTAAATTTAGATGTTATTTCAGCATGATGGTTTTCAGATTTTTATTCATGTAAGAATCTGTGAATAGTTTTTTGTTGATTAAAGATTGATGATGATGCATGTTGTTACACACCACAGCTAATTAAGCATTTGTCCGTATATATCATGTGCTAAAATTGAAGAGATTAACAAGTACCGAATATAAGACATTTGGGATTTATAGAAGAAAGAGGATAAGAAAATGTTGAGATTATTAGTCCCACATTGTCTGGGCATCTAAGATCCTGCAGTTTATATTCCCTTAGGGCTTCTCCACTCATTTCCAATTGGTTTTGAGTTGGATGTCCGTATTCTAACATGGTATCAAAGCTGGCTATTTGTGTTGAGTCATTTGACCGCACCCTAACTCAGCGTCACCCGATTTATTATTCACGTGTTAGACCCAACGAGGCTACACGTGAGGGGGCATGTTGAGACTATTAGTCCCACCACGTGTTAGACCCAATGAGGCTACACGTGAGGTGGAGTGTTGAGACTATTAGTCCCACATTGTATGGGTTTCTAAGATCCTGCGGTTTATAATCCTATGGGCCTCTCCACTCATTGCCAATTGGTTTTGAGTTGGATGCCCATATTCTAACATGGTATTAGAGCAGGCTATTTGCGACGAGTCATTGACCCCGCCTTTACTCCACGTCACCCGATTTATTGTCCACGTGTTAGATCCAACGAGGCTACACGTGAGGGGGCGTGTTGAGATTATTAGTCCCACATTGTATGGGCATCTAAGATACTGCGGTTTATATTCCCTTAGGGCCTGTCCACTCATTTCCAATTGGTTGTGATTTGGATGCCCGTATTCTAACAGAAAAACGATAGGTTATGTATTCCACTATTTTTCATCTCCATCTTCTCCACCCCGTTACAAAAAAGTCTACCAGATAATTACTTTCCAATGATTATGATAAAGAATAAAAAGGAAAGAGAGAAAAGCGGGAAAGAGAAAAAAAAGAAGTAAAATGTAGCTAGAGCTGTGAAGCACCGACTTTTGGATAGGTCAACGGTTTAAAATGCATTAATCATGCAAGTGGAATATAGATTTCTACATGTTCGTAGTGTCGGTGACCCACACCTATCGCATATCCGCGTCAGACGCCCGTCGGACATAGGATACGCATGGGTCACCTACACGACAAATAAATAGAAATCTATACTACATTTTATTACATTGGGAGATCTAGGGTGTCAGGAAAATTAGCGTAGTTAATTTTTCTACACGTGGACTAACCTAACGGCCTAAAATTGATTTTTTTTCATGTATTTGCATGATTAATGCATTTACTATACTACAACACTATGGTGTTAGTATATAAAAATTATTTAATTAATATATATATATATATATATATATATATGTCTGTGTCCCGATGATTTTGAATTTTACCGATCTATGTGTCTTTTGTGGTGTTGTATCCCGTAGCCGTGCTAGTGCTTCCCAGAGCTAGAGGAAAATCCATATTTGATGTTTAACATGAATTCATCATATTTTTTGTTTCGGCTACTTGATTGAAAACCACATAGTCTCGCAGCTTGGAACTCATTTAGTCGTTGTAATTAATATATTTATTGTACCTTCGACTGTACTTATTCCCGTAGTCAGCAAAATTACTGTTGTAGCATTACTAACGGAATTAAAGATCACAACTGCGTTAATACGGAGACCTGAAACCATAGGTGGTATCTGGGCAAGAAAGTTGTTTAATGTTGAACCAATTGGAGTTAGGCCTTGCCCATGAGATACAGGCACATTATTAGCTGCAACAAGAAGAACAGAAAGGACGATAAGAAAGGAGAAAGCGGAAGAAGAAGAGATATTAGCCATTGTTACTGATAATTATGAAACTTGTGCTTCTCTTAAGTCTTGCAATACATGTATTTATAGGGGAGATGAGAACTTTAGCTTATTTTTAATTTTATAAGCAACTTGGTGTGATCATCATGATATACCGCATGCTATGATGGTCCGTGTTATCTGATCGGGTACTTGCATGCTATAGTGCGGTGACCACTGTTGTGGTTGCTGTATGTTTTGTTCCATTAACCTTTGATTCTTTTTTTCCTTTATGGATAAAGTTTCCCAAAGGTCGTTTTCCTTTGTACACTGACGACAACCGGCCACTAAAATGTCTATATGGAAATGCAGCACAAAAATTTGGCGCATATACTCACTCCGTCCATCTGTACTTGCTTAAAGTGGGCATTTTTTTTGTCCAAGTTTACTTGGGAAGTTTCATATTTTTCCCTAATTTACTCCTAAGTTGAAATCACATAAAACGAGCGTTTTTGGGAGTACACTTGGCAACGTATGATGGATTTATAAAGAAATTTTAAACCAAATTGAATTTAGAATTTTTATAATACACATACTAAAAGGGGTTAGTCAATTGGGATTTTTAGAGATATCGGGAGAATTTTTTTGTAAGAGATTTGGGGAAACTCTCTGTAAGTCTATTGATTTTGAGGGACTTTCTGAGTGATTTTTAGGAAATCTCAGTGAGTCGTTGAGACAAAAACATATACTTCCTCGGTTTCTAAAAAATAAGTTGGTTTGTTTGCACACACAAACCAACATATTATTTGGAAACAGAAGGAGTATGAATTTTACCTTACATACATCAAATAAGAAGAAAGTAATTTTATGAAATTAATATATATTAAATAATTCATAGATTGAATACAAAAAAAAGGAAGAATATAATCAATGAAAAATTATAAATGTATGTGTGCCTAATCGAAATTGTGACTAATTTGTCAACCGAAAATTAAACCAAATTGAACACGAAAATAATGCATGGGTTGAGATCTTGCATCATGGAATTTATTATAGCTTATTTGTTTTATTATTATTTCTTTATTGTTAATTATTTTATTTTTTTAAATATCCTAAAGTCTCTCCAAATATCATCTATTTTGGAGAGACTTTGTTTAATCCTTTTATGGTGTATTTTCACCTAAAAGTCTCTAAAAATCCCAATAACCTGAAATCATTGATTTGGAAATCCAAATCCAATAATAGAGAATTCTAAAGACTTTCAGAAAATCAATATCCAATAACAGAGAATTCTAAGACTTTCAGAGAGTCACTATCCAATAACAAAAACTCTTAAAAATTTACAAAGACTCTCTATCAACTAACAAGAGATTTGGAATGTATCTAAAATTCTCTATAATTCCCAATTGACTAACCCCATGTAAAGTTAACTAGATTTCCTAATTCCATAAAATCTGGTGACTTTGTGCACATCTATATAAGACGCGTCAGCCACGTTTACAACGCAAACATAGCTCAGATAATGTTTCGTGATTTTTTATAATCAAATTAATTAAAGATGAAGTGCGTCCTGAAAAAGAAACGCACTAAATTAGAGAAAGAAACAAGTGCCACCATATGAAGGATTACGAAATAGTAAAGCAAGTGCCATAGAGATTGAAGATTCTATAATCATCGTACACTTCTTTTGCACTTTTATAACCACCATATACTGTCTCGTGAATGGCATAATATTACCTTGTGAATCGCATGAGAAATATAGGGACCAATAATATCTTCCACTTTTTCAAATTTGGACACTTAGCAATATATAATTGGTTTAAAAATTACAAATTCAAAAGAAAAAACATGAGTTCAAATTTGAGTAATATTCTCGCTGTGATTATTGGTTAAGGAAATCAACATAAACCACCTAAAATTCTGAAAGCGGTTTTATATTTATACTTAATTATATCTCCTAAAATCACGTAATAAAAGAGAAAAAAAAAATAGAAACTGACTATTAGTGTGGCTTTCTTCTTCCTTTCTCTTCTCTGTTACCGACCTGGTTTATGTTAATGTAGTCAAGGTTTTTTCTCATCGATGATTCAATGATCTCTCAATCTAGATATGGATTTATGATGGTACTGTTTTTTTTTTTGATCAAAGATTGGTAACTAATAACCAGAATCTGGATCTACAAACCAACAATTTTTTATTTTTCTGGTTGCAATTGATCTCACCCACTGAATGTTTCAATATTTTGGTTAGGATTTTCATCTAAAAATTTGTTGTTTCATGCACATATACATAACGGTAAATTTAGATGTGATTTCAGCTTGATGGTTTTCAGATTTTTATTCATGTAAGAATCTGTGAATAGTTTTTTTTGTTAATTAAATATTGATGATGCATCATGTTGTTAAACACCACAGCTAATTAAGCATTTTTCCATATATATCATGTGCTAAAATTGAAGAGACCATTTGGGATTTACAGAAGAAAGAGGATAAGAAAAACGATAGGTTATGTGTTCCACTATTTTTCATCTCCATCTTCTTAACCCCGTTACAAATAAGTCTACCAGATAATTACTTTCCAATGATTATGATAAAGAATAAAAAGAAAAGAGAAAAATGAGAAGTAAAATGTAGCTAGAGCTGTGAAGCACCGACACGACAGAAAAATACATTAATCATGCAAGTGGAATATAGATTTCTACATGTTCGTCGTGTCGGTGTCTCACGCCTATCACATGCTCGCGTCAGACGCCTGTCGGACATAGGATACCCATGGGTCACCGACATGACAAATAAATAGAAATCTATACTACATTTTATTACATTGGGAGACCTAGGGTGCCTGGAAAATTAACATAGTTAATTTTTCTACACGTGGACTAACCTAACAGCCTAAAATTGAGATTTTTTCATGTATTTGCATGATTAATGCATTTACTATACTACAACACTATGGTGTTAGTATATAAAAATTATTTAATTAATATATATATGTCTGTGTCCCGATGATTTTGAATTTTACCGATCTATGTGTCTTTTGTGGTGTTGTATCCCGTAGCCGTGCTAGTGCTTCCCAGAGCTAGAGGATAATTCATGTTTGATGTTTAACATGAATTCATCATATTTTTTGTTTCAGCTACTTGATTGAAAACCACATAGTCTCGCAGCTTGGAACTATTTTTCTCTTGATTGCAAAAATATAAGCTAGACTTGTGTAAGTAGTCTCTTTTTCAACCGTTTCACTTTCACTCTTTCACTTGCAGAGCTCCTTGTTAATGGAGGCTCTTCTAACACAGACATAACAAAATTATTAACCCGTGGACGTAGACCTAAGTATGCCGAACCACGTTAAATCTGGTGTCAACATTTCAGTATCTCTCACCTCTTTCTTTTTACATTTCATTTATCATTCCATTGATATCATTTTCACCATTAAATCACATTTGGTTGTGCTACTAGATTTTTAGTAGTCACACATAACGTTGAACGATGCCCTCGGAGCTGTCAGCTTGGTGTATGGCTGCATTCCCTGTGCTGCTTCGAATGGTTCTTCCATATATTCGTGTGATAATTAAACATTACATTTTTGTAAGTTACAAGGGTAACACATCATTTTCACCGGAAGTATAAGCACCACAAAAAAGTGTTAAATTTAAGGTTCAACTCAAAAATAATTGTTATGTTATAAATCAATCTCTAAAAGAGATATATATAGTGTTACAAGAGAAGAGAAAGTCTTCTACAAAGAAAATAAGAAAGGGAGGAAGAAAATAAGGAAGGGAGGAAGAAAAATAAGCCATCCTACAAGCCACCCTACAACTACTTACACCTACTACTACTAATTCATTAGTCAATCTTGATGACTAATGTTACAACTACTAATTAATTATTCAACACTCCCCCTCAAGGTGGTGCATATATGTCACATATGCCCAACTTGACAAGTGAATCGTTAAATATTTTATTTGATACGGCCTTAGTCGAATATCTTCCCATTGTTGTGTTGTTCGGACATATGGTACTTCAATAATTTTTTCTTCAAGTTTCTCATAAATGAAGTTCCTATCAATTTCCACGTGTTTCGTTCGATCATGTTGTACCGGATTCTCTGCAATTTTGATTGCTGACTGATTATCACAAAACAACTTCATAGGTTTTTCAGATGGGAACCCAAGCTCTCCCATAAGCCTTTTCAACCATAATAATTCACAAATGCCTTTTACCATTGATCTATATTCTGCTTCAGCACATGACAAGGAAACAACCTGTTGTTTCTTAGACTTCCAAGTTACTAAGTTACCCCCGACGAAGGTAACATACCCAGATGTCGATCTTCTCCTATCGCCTTTGCCTTCCCAATCTGAGTCAGTGTAACCTGATACATCAAGATGTCCATGTTTTGAAAACATCAAACCTCTGCCTGGTGCGTACTTCAAATATCTTAGTATCCTGGTGACTGCATCCATGTGTTGATGACCCGGATTATGCATAAATCTTCTTACAACACTTACAGCATAAGCAATATCTGGCCTTGTATGAGAAAGATAAATCAAGCGACCAACTAACCTCTGGTATTGTACTTTGTCTGCTGGTATTTGATCAGAACATTCTTCAAGACCATGATTTTGTTCCATAGAAGACCCGATTGGCGTACAACCACCATACCAGTTTCCTTCAACAAATCAATCACATATTTTCGCTGACACAAAGAAAATTCCTTTCGGATCGATTAAATTCAATACCCAAGAAGTACTTAAGTCCACCCAAATATTTCATATCAAACTCTGATACAAGCAATTCTTCGATTAATCATCTCTTCGTGGTCATTTCTGTTACCACCATATCATCTACATAGATAATAAGAGCAGTTACCTTGTCACCTAATCTTTTAAGGAACAAGGTATGATCAACATTACTTTGTATATACCCAAACTTCTTCATTGCAATGCGAAATCTACCAAACCATGCTCTCGGAGATTGTTTCAAACCATATAAAGCCTTCTTTAACTTACACACAACATTAACATTGTTTGGAGCATTATAACCTGGAGGTAGTGTCATGTAGACTTCTTCTTGCAAATCACCATGTAAAAAAGCATTTTTTACATCATATTGTTGTAGAGGCCAGCCTAGATTTGCTGCCAAAGACAATAATACTCGAATAGTGTTGATTTTTGCAACAGGAGCAAACGTCTCCTGATAATCAATACAATAACTCTGGGTAAACCCTTTAGCCACAAGTCTTGCTTTATACCTGTCAATAGAGCCATCTGGATTATGCTTGATAGTATATACCCACCTGCAGCCAACTGGTTTCTTTCCTTCTGGTAATGAGACTACATCTCATGTACCATTTTCTTCATGTGCCACCATCTCCTCTTTTATAGGACCAGCCCATTTCGGATTAGATAGTGCTTCTTCTACTGTTATGGGAATAGTAACATCTGCCATTTGACTGACAAACGCTTTTCCCTCTTTTGATAATCTATGAGTTGACACGCAATTCGAAATAGGGTATTTCACCTTCCTTATTGCTTCAGGTGAAAAACGATCTGGTGGAACTCCACGATTACTCCTTGGTGGCAACTGGTACCGCTCGGTGTCGTAGTTCACAAGTATCATTAGTATTAATCGAACAATCTATCCTTACCTCGTGGACATCGGCACCGGTTGGAGGACAATTAGATGTAGGTACTTGTTGATGAAGAGAGAGATGGAGCTTCAAGATCGGGGGTGTCAATTTCTTCGAACAGAATATCGAACTCTTGAACCGGCTCCATGACTTGTATATCATCAATTCTTGAACTACATGACAGCTTTGATGTGTACTTATGCTTGTTTCATTTGTTGTCATATTAATTTCACTATTAGTCGGAAACAAATCCATCCATTTCAACTCTTCAATAACACTCTCTCCATGAAGAGGAGAATCAGATACATCGGATGAGTAAAACATTTCGTGCTCAGAAAAGGTGACATCCATAATAACATAAAATTTATGACTTTGAGGATGATAACACCTATAACCCTTCTGGAATGGATGATAACCAATAAAAACACATTTGATAGCACAAGGATCTAGCTTTGTACGTAGATGTTTCGCAGATGTACAAAAACAACACAACCGAATACCAAAGGAGGAAGCTTAAGATGAGAAGGTATTGTTACAAACGAAGCCAATTTGTCCAACGGTGTCTAAATTTTAAAACACTTGTTGGTACTCGATTAAGAAGATATACCGCACTAGTAATGGCTTCTTCCCTAATTTTGGCTTCATATTTGACCCAATCAAGCATGCCCTCGTAATTTCAAGTAATCTACGATTTTTTTTTCCGCCACACCATTTTGTTGTGGCGTAGACGGGCAACTAGTTTCATGAATAATTCCATGTTCTCCAAAGTATCTTTGTAATACTTCATTAACATACTCACCTCCATTATCAGAACGAAGGACCTTTAAGTTAGCCGAAAATTGTGTCTGAATCATTTTATGAAATGCGAGAAAACGATCAGCCACATCACTTTTATTCTTCATTAAATAGAGCCAAGTCATATGAGTACAATCATCGATAAAGATAACAAACCACCGAAATCCAGAAGTACTAGTAATACGAGAAGGTCCCTAGACATCAGAATGAACCAAATCGAATGGGATGTATCTTCTACTGAAACTATCTGGGTAAGTAGTATGATGACTCTTCGCAAGAATGCAAGTATCACATTTAAAGTCTGAAAGTTTGCAAGACTTAAACAAATCAGGAAACAAGTGCTCCAAATATCCAAAAGAAGCATGTCCTAAACGGCGGTGCCACAGTAAGATCTGATTTTTAGATGCACAAGAAGACCTTTTAACTGAAAGAGATCTCCCTTCACAAACATATTCTATGTAATATAAAAAATCTCTCTTAGTACCTCGCCCAATTATCTCCCCGTTGCCGAGATCCTGAAGAAGACAGAAAGTGGGATAGATTAGTACTAAACAATTTAACCGTGCGGTTACTTGTGCCGCAGACAAGAGATTATTTGAAAGAGAAGGAACCAATAATGTGTGTTCCAAGGACAAGGAAGGTGTTAAATCAACTCTCCCAGCTCCGGTAACCGGATACGGTACACCATTGGCGTTGGAAATAGTTGTATACGCAGGTAGCAACGGATCTCTCAAAATAGAGGCATCGAACGTCATATGACCCGTAGCACCAGAGTCGAGAATCCAACCATGATCTTTTCCAGAATCAGCAGCAAGTAAAGCGACGTCAACCTTACTTGATTGCTGGAAGAGGTTCGGGTTCACCAAAGAATGAGATTCCACCACGGAAGAATGAGTATCGGTCGTCGTAGGCATCATTGAAGTACATGTATCTACCCCTTTTTGGTCGATCTTTATTTGTATTTTATAGGCGTCCCACCAATCGGGATAACCAATTTTCTTGAAACATTTCTCCACGAAGTGTGAATTGCTTCCACAGTAAACACAACGTCTAACGGAAGACATTATCACGATTAAAGAAGAAATTATGAAGTATGAATACAGGTCGCAAGCAGCTTGCGAAAAACTTGGCAAGTGTTTTTTTTATTTATTAAATGACCAAAAAAGGTACAAATGAAACTGATTGTGTACACAACTGTTTCTAGGGGGTGAAAAACAAACCGGCTAGATTCTACCTAGCAGCTAAAAATTATATGAGTAGTCGAATAAGAGGAGCAAGTCCTATAACGGTAAAAACGGTAAGAGTTTAAATTCAAATCAAGTTTTCTCTCTTGCACAGAGAAATTAAATTTGACAAATCAACCAAATATATGAAAACAAACTTAACAGGGGTTTGCTTAAGAAAAACAAACTCAATAAAAAAAAATTTTGATCAAAGATGATAACTGTTTGTACGAAACAAAAACAGCAGTACAACTTACTTAGTCCAAGATAAATGGATTAACAAGTTTAAGTAGGATTTAAAAGGGACAATCATAAACATAACAAGTTTATCATAAAATCGGTAGTACAACTTACTTGTTTCAATAAGTGTATAAAGAAAAACAAGAACCTTAAGCCAGCGGAAGAAGGATCAATCGAAGTAACAAAGCACTCACTATTACTAAGAAGCACTCAACTCACCATGGAGCTCTAATACCATGTTAAACTTAAGGTTCAACTCAAAAATAATTGTTATGTTATAAATCAATCTCTAAAAGAGATATATATAGTGTTACAAGAGAAGAGAAAGTCTTCTACAAAGAAAATAAGAAAGGGAGGAAGAAAATAAGAAAGGGAGGAAGAAAATAAGGAAGGAAGGAAGAAAAACAAGCCATCCTACAAGCCACCCTATAGCCACCCTACAACTACTTCCACCTACTACTACTAATTCATTAGTCAATCTTGATGACTAATGTTACAACTACTAATTAATTATTCAACAAAAAGAAATCACAAATTCATTGCAATTATTCCACTATACGTACATTCAAACAAGACGTTTTCCAGGCAAATACAGCATACATTGAGTTAGAGTTAAGTATGTGTGCCTTTTGATTTGATTATGAAATGAGAAAATAAAACCAAAATTGATACCAGAGTACCAATAATCTAGTCATGAATATAACAAAAGCTAAACAGGGATACTGCCAAATCCCAAACAACATCTTCACAAAAACCAAAACATCCAGTAGGAAACACCAATGTAATACAAGAACAAATTATTTTATTTTGTTCTTTTTTATTTATGGAGACAAACAAAGAAAGGGAAAAGCAAAAAGAGATAGAAACATAAAAAGATACAAAGACATAAGGAGAAGAAGAAGAAAGCCATGCACATTACTAGGTAGCTAAGGCTGTTTCTAATCCCTCGTCGTCACACCTTGAGATTATTTTGATCACAACAATAACATAAGAAATCTTGGCATAGTTGATGGTCCCTTAATCTTTAGTGATTAAGATAGATATCCGATTAGGATGAAGGAAAGCAGGCAAGTATCTGGCCAAGCTCAGCCAAGGATACATTAGGAGCAACCACAGGGCCAAGGCTGACTGCTCCAACCACGCTACATACAGTACCCTGTACCGGACTCACTGCGAAAGTCGCAGCAGTCGTAATAGTTTTAAGAACAACATTAGTCGTTGTAATTAATATATTTATTGTACCTTCGACTGTACTTCTTCCAGTATTCAGCAAAATTAATGTTGTAGCATTACTAACGGAATTAAAGATCACAACTGCGTTAATACGGAGACCTGAAACCAGAGGTGGTATCTGGGCAAGAAAGTTGTTTAATGTTGAACCAATTGGAGTTAGGCCTTGCCCATGAGATACAGGCACATTATTAGCTGCAACAAGAAGAACAGAAAGGACGATAAGAAAGGAGAAAGCGGAAGAAGAAGAGATATTAGCCATTGTTACTGATAATTATGAAACTTGTGCTTCTCTTAAGTCTTGCAATACATGTATTTATAGGGGAGATGAGAACTTTAGCTTATTTTTAATTTTATAAGCAACTTGGTGTGATGATCATGATATATCGCATGCTATGATGGTCCGTGTTGTCTGATCGGGTACTTGCATGCTATAGTGCGGTGACCACTGTTGTGGTTGCTGTATGTTTTGTTCCATTAACCTTTGATTCTTTTTTCCTTTATGGATAAAGTTTCCCAAAGGTCGTTTTCCTTTGTACACTGACGACAACCGGCTACTAAAATGTCTATATGGAAATGCAGCACAAAAATTTGGCGCATATACTCACTCGGTCCATCTTTACTTGCTTAAAGTGGGCATTCTTTTGTTCTTTTCTTCAAACTTCGAATGGCCAAACATACTATTAAAGCTGATTAACCAAATTAAGCCTTTAGCAGACCAAAACTTAAGAGGAAAAAATACAGTGTTGGCTTTTAATGAATGATACTGTAGTATAGAATTCTTAAGTATAATTAATTAAGTTCTCTCATTAGTAACATAAGTACTGAACTAAAAAGAAAATGTACCCCATGGTTGTGAAAATGCCCCAACCGTTAGTCGAAAGATTAAAATGTCCCAAAATGATATTGTTATGCCCAATCCGTTAAAATTGCCTATATTAGTCAAAATGGGGCATTTTAATTTTTTTTGACCGGTCAACTGTTACATCCCCTAATATTTATAGCAAAATTCTCATTCACAAATTCTGTTTCTATCATTCTTTTGTTCTTCATGCTTCTTTTTAGTTCAGTACTTATGTTATTAATGAGGGAACTTAATTAATTATACTTAAGAAAGAACGAGAGGTTTTTCTTTAGATAATGAATTAGCATTAGAACGAGAGGTTTTTCTTTAGATAATGAATTAGCATTAGAGTTAACCTAGATTACAGCTAAGCAGTGGGGGCCCGAAGAAATAACGAACCTCGCACGCATCATTTTTTACACATTTCAGGATATTTCAATTCCAATTCTTCCCAAATTTTGTCACCATTGAAAAATCATTGGTCATGTAACAGCTGATTGTAAGGCTCAGCAAGCTAAAAATGGTAGTGGTGTTCAAAAGATTCCAGAAACAGTAGAGATGTCTTCCAACCCTTTTGATAGATCAAAGATGGAAAACTCACCATCCAGGATACATGCTAGTACTTCTCATTCATCTCCCAAACATCATCTAGTGCAAGACTTTATAGTCACCAACATTACACCATCTCCTGTAATAATTCAAAATTCTAATTCCACTAGTTTGGTTGGAGGAAGATTTAATGTTTTAGATTCTGAGGATAGTAAGGATGAAGAAGATACAGCTAATGAAGAAGATGTTACTGAATTACCTTCTCAACAACTTTCTCAAATTGCTGAAGTTACTGGACTTGAAAATAGTGTGGTCAAATTCATTGATGCTGGTACAGGACAGGTAACTCAGGAATCTGTTCCTTTTACTTCTTGGTCATCAGTAATCCAAACTACCAAATTGATTGATAGCACAACTGATCAGGTCAGTTCTAGTTCAAAATCTGTAACTGAAGTTGTTAAGAATATTATTCCTGCTCATAATTCTGGTGGTAAAGCAGCTAATCCAGTTGCTCATAAATACACTTTTAGGAAAAATAATGGTAAAGGGGGCTCAAACCTCCATATTAAATCATGAAGATACTATTTTGGAATCTAAGGGGCCTTAGAAGACTTAGGGCTCAACAAAAATTACACTCTTTAGTTAATCAATTTAATCCTTCTCTTGTGTGGATTGCTGAACCAAAAATTAAGTGTTCTTCTTCATTTTGTAGTAAACTGAATTTACCAGGGATGTAGTATATGGTTATTCATAATGAAACTAGTAATCACAAAGGTAACATTTGGTTGTTTTGGAGTAGATCAATAGCTACTCCTTAGGTTGTATCTATTTCAAGTCAAATGATTACAGTAGCTGTGGGTGATGTTTTAGTATCTGGTGTACATGCTCATGTTAAAATAGTCCAAAGAAGATATCTCTGGGATGAAATGTTGGCAATTAGTGAATTGAAGAAACCTTGGGTTGTGTTAGGTGATTTTAACGCTATTTTGTCTATGGAAGAAAAGGTGGGTGGTAAGTCTCCTTCTAGAAGATCAATGATTGATTTCAGTGATTGTTTGAATGCTTGTGAACTAATGCAAGCTCCTAAAATTGGCATGGATTTTTCTTGGTCTAACTGTCAGCAGGGCAGTAAAAGAATTTTGTGTAATCTTGATAGAGTTGTTTTCAACATGAAATGGCTGCAGATTCATTCTGATTGGGGTTACAAGGTAGGTCTCAGAATTTCCTCTGATCATGCTCCTTTATTAGGTGGATGTGCAAGTATTCCAAAACCAAAAAATGTTCCTTTAAGGTTTCAAAAAATGTGGTTGGAACATCCTACTTTTATGAAGGTAGTTCAAGACTGTTGGCAACAAGAAATTCAGGGTGATGCTGCTTTTATTTTTATGACTAAATTAAAGAAGTTAAAAGAGATTCTCAGAGTCTAGAACTGGCAGGTGTTTGGTGATGTTAAAGTCATAATTCAAGAGGCAGAATCAAAAGTTAAATATCATACTATTCTTTCAGATTCTAATCCTCATGATGAGCAAGTTTTGCTTGATCTTGTTAATGCCCAAAATGAGCTTAATTCCATAGAAGTACAGTATAATACAATGTTGCAACAAAAATCCAGAATAAGATGGGTGATGGAAGGATCCTCAAATTCTAATTTCTTTCATTCAAATATTAAAGTTAGGCAAACAGCAAATGCCATTTGTGAGCTAAAAGATGAAGATGGAAATTTGGTTTCTGATCAAGCAAAAATATGTGACATGTTAGTAAACTATTTTGAGCAGAGATTTGAACTTCAAGATGTGGTAGCTAATGATTCCATTCTTGATGTTATTCCTTCAATTATTACTGAATCAGATCAATTTATGCTAGAAGATATTCCTGAGGCAGAAGAAATTAAAGCTGCAGTTTTTGGAATGGATGGGGATAGTGCACCAGGACCTGACAGTTTCTCTGGTATGTTTTACAAATCATGTTGGGAGATTATTCAGTATGACTTTATCAAGGCAATCCAATACTGCTGGAGCAGGAATTACATCCCTAAAGGTTTAAACTCTAATTTTTTTATTCTTCTTCCCAAAATCAAAGGAGCAAAAAAGCCTTATCAATTCAGGCCAATTGGTCTTAGTAACTTCAGTTTTAAGGTTTTCACTAAAATTATTTCTCTAAGGATGGCCAGCCTAATGCATAAGCTAGTGTCTCCACAGCAAGTTGCCTATATCAAAAGGAGGAGTATTCATGAACAAATTATTTTAGCCTCTGAATTGGTCAATGAGATGAAGAAGAAAAGAAGAGGAGGAAATTTAAGTCTAAAGCTAGATATTTCTCAAGCCTATGATTCTGTAAATTGGGATTTTCTATTTAAAGTCCTTCTCAAGTTTGGTTTCTCTGAGGATTGGTTCCATTGGATTCATGTTCTACTGTCTTCTGCAAAAATTTCTGTCATGATCAATGGTGGGCCAAATGGGTTTTTTTCAATGAAAAGGGGTCTCAAACAAGGTGATCCATTATCTCCCATTTTATTTGTTCTCATGGAGGAGGTGTTAAGTAGAAATCTCACAAGGTTGGTGGAAACAAATAAGCTTCAACCTATGGTGGTAAGAAATGGTATTGCTCCTACCCACTTACTTTTTGCTGATGACATATTTCTGTTCTGCAATGGTTCAAAAAAGAGCATTCTTAATCTGTTGCAACTACTTGATGATTATCAAATGTGCTCTGGTCAAAATATTAATAAGACAAAAAGTAAGTGTTTCATTGATGGTTGTTCTAACATGAGAAAAGCTCAGATTGCAAGCATATTACAGATGGATCTTACTTCTTTCCCAGATAAATATTTGGGGGTCATCATTCATCCAGGAAGAATTAAATCTGCTACATTATGGCCAATGGTTGAGAAGATGCAAGAGTACTTGGCTGTCTGGAAAGGGAAGCTGCTTTCTTTTCATGATAGATTAATTTTGATTAAACATGTTCTTAGTAGCATTCATATATATAATATGGCTGTGTATAAATGGCCCTCTTCAATTCTTAAAGAATGTGAAAAAATTATGAGAAACTTTCTTTGGTCAGGAGATGCAGAAGTTAAGAAGTCTAAAACTATTTCTTGGATAAGAGTGTGTACTCCATTTGCTGAAGGTGGTTTGGGAATTAGAAGATTATCAGATATCAATAGAGCTCTGTTGATGAAAATGATTTGGAAGCTTACTAATGTAAAAGAAGATTGGTCTTTATTTCTTGCTGCAAAATACAAAGATAAAAATGGTGCTTGGACTGACAAATGGAGATTATCTTCTGTGTGTCCTGGTTTAAAATGGGCATGGCAGGCTCTTCAATGTGATATTAGATGGCTCATAGGCAATGGAGAGCTTATTTCTGTTTGGTTTGACCTCTGGAATGGTGAATGTCCTCTCATTGACAGAATTGGTTTTACTGAATATGTTAGATCTCACCTGCAGATGAAGGTTAAAGATTTAATTCAGGGTAATGAATGGGTTATTCCTCTTGAGTTACAATATGTCATGTATTATCCTCTGCCTCCTATTTCTGGTGCTACAGATGAATTAGTTTGGTGTGGCAATGTCAAAGGTAAATTTTCTACATCAGAAGCTGTTGATAAAGTTAGGCATAGAGAACCAGTTCTCCATTGGCCTTCTTATATATGGAAATCTTTCATTCATCCTGGCATTTCAAGTAATATCTGGAAACTGCAGCAGGGAGTTTATGTGGATGATCAACTCAAAGTTTAGCATGGGTATTCAATGGTTTCTAGATGCTGCATCTGCAAAGAAGATCAAGATAGTATGAACCATCTCTTGTGGCATTGTAGTTTCAGTATGCAAATATGGCAATGGCTTGGTAATATTTTTAACTTCTCCAATCCCCTTTCTTTTGATGATGTGATCCAATATGCAAGTAATCATAGCCCTATAGTTAAAAAAGTTTGGCTCACAACAACTTTTGCCACTATGAGAGAGCTTTGGTTTCTTAAGAATAGAATTATCTTTGATGATTTCAATCCAAATATCAATGCTTTTAAAAGTAGAATTATCAATTTAGTTCATTACGGAGGATATAGAATGCATGCAACAAGATGGAAACAGAATTATGATACATACATCCTTGATTTCTTTAAACTTGGAGATAGGGGAAGTAAACTTACAACAATTAAGGAGTGTGTATGGTTATTGCCTCCAAAAGATATTCTTCTATTTTGCTGTAATGGATTTGTAATTGGAGAACCAGGTTTGGAAGGATTTGGTATTGTTGCTAGAGATTATACTGGTAAGGTCATTGGTACCATTTCAGGTGGTCTGGGTGTTGCTTCTAGCTGTATAGCAAAACGTTTCTCAGTAATATGGGCTATTGAATGGGCAGGTACCTTACAGTGCAACAACATTATTATTAGAACAGATTCAAAAACAGTTCTGACTGATTTCCAACAGGGGATAGTTCCATGGAGTTTAAAGGCAAGATGGCTTCAGGATACAAGCAGATTGAACCAAGTTTGTTATGAGTATTGTTACAAAGAAGTTAACTTTTCTTCTATTATTTTGGCTAGGAGAGGAGCTCAGAATCCAATGGGAGAGATTGAACATCATGTTGGAAGACCAAATTATTTGATCACAATAGAAATGCCAAATAGGAAATATTTTAGAGTCTGCTAGTGCTTTGTAGTTCTTTTTCTTTCTCTGCTTTTTTGTTGTTGCTTTTTTGTTTTTTGGTTCTTTTTGCTGTATGACATTTTAGTCTTTCTTTATTAATGAAATTTGGAGATTCAGCAAAAAAAAAAAAAAAAAAAATTTTTTTACACATTTCATTTTCATTGTCAACGCACTTATAAAGTTGCAGAGCTACATGACTGGACTTTTTGCTTTTTTCTTTTTGTTTCGACCACTTATGAGGAAGTTATTTATGGTCGAATGAAATTGGGTCGTGGGTTAATCAGGTTTAATAGTATGTTTGGCCATTCATAGTTTGAACAAAAGAACAAAAGAATGATACAAATAGAATTTGTGAATGAGAATTTTGCTATAAATATTATTACCTCCATTGAGCCAAAGAACGAGAGGTTTTCTTTAGGTTTTTTAAATGCTTCGAAAAACCAATAGAACAAAGCTTTGCCATGACTTTCAACAACTGTAACGTATCCAGCAGTGGGGGGCCGACGAAATAGTAAAGCAAGTGGAAGGAAAAGAAACGCACAAGATGTGCGTCCTGGAAAAGAAACGCACTAAATTAGAGAAAGAAACAGGGGAAGCAAAAGCATACGAACAATTACGAAATAGTAAAGCAAGTGCCATAGAGTTTGGAAGATTCTATAATCATCGTACACTTCTTTTGCACTTTTATAACCACCATATACTGCATCGTGGATCACATGATACTAACTTGTGAATCGCATGAGAAACATAGGGACCAATAATATCTTCCACTTTTTTCAAACCTGGCAATATTTAGGTGAGGACACTTAACAATATATAATTGGTTTAAAAATTACAAACACAAAAGAAAAACATGAGTCAAAATTTGTGCACCCCTCTAAAACGTGGATGCACATTACGGCTGTGTTTATTGGTAAAGAAAATCAGCATAAACCACCTAAAATTCTGAAAGCGGTTTTATATTTTTACTTAATTACTTTTATCTCCAAAAATCACGTAATAAAAGAGAGAGAAAAAATTGAAACTGCCTATTAGTGTGGCTTTCTTCTTCCTTTCTCTTCTCTGTTACCAACCTGATTTATGTTAATGTAGTCAAGGTTTTTTCTCATCGATGATTCATTGATCTCTCAATCTAGATATGGATTTATTATGGTATTATTTTTTATTATGTTTTTGTTTTTTCCTGATCAAAGATTGGTAAGTAATAACCAGAACTTGGATCTACAAACCAACAATTTTTTATTTTTTCTGGTTGCATCTCACCCATTGAATGCTTCAATATTTTGGTTAGGATTTTCATCTAGCAATATGTTGTTTCATGCACATACACATAACTGTAAATTTAGATGTGATTTCAGCATGATGGTTTTCAGATTTTTATTCATGTAAGAATCCGTGAATAGTTTTATGTTGATTAAAGATTGATGATGCTGCATGTTGTTAAACACCACAGCTAATTAAGCATTTGTCCGTATACATCATGTGCTAAAATTGAAGAGATTAACAAGTACCGAATAGAAGCCATTTGGGATTTACTGAAGAAAGAGGATAAGAAAAACGATCGGTTATGTGTTCCACTATTTTTCATCTCCATCTTCTCCACCCCATTACAAAAAAGTCAACAAGATAATTACTTTCCAATGATTATGATAAAGAATAAAAAGGAAAGAGAGAAAAGGGGGAAAGAGAAAAAAAAGAAGTAAAATGTAGCTAGAGCTGTGAAGCACCGACTCGACAGAAAAATGCATTAATCATGCAAGTGGAATATAGATTTCTACACGTTCGTAGTGTCGGTGACCCACGCCTATCGCATATCCGCGTCAGACGCCCGTCGGACATAGGATACGCATGGGTCACCTACACGACAAATAAATAGAAATCTATACTACATTTTATTACATTGGGAGATCTAGGGTGTCAGGAAAATTAGCGTAGTTAATTTTTCTACACGTGGACTAACCTAACGGCCTAAAATTGATTTTTTTTCATGTATTTGCATGATTAATGCATTTACTATACTACAACACTATGGTATTAGTATATAGAAATTATTTAATATATATATATATATATGTCCCCATGATTTTGAATTTTTCCGATCTATGTGTCTTTTGTGGTGTTGTATCCCGTAGCCGTGCTAGTGCTTCCCAGAGCTAGAGGATAATCCATGTTTGATGTTTAACATGAATTCATCATATTTTTTGTTTCGGCTACTTGATTGAAAACCACATAGTCTCGCAGCTTGGAACTCTTTTTCTCTTGATTGCAAAAAGATAAACTAGACTTGTGTAATTAGTCTCATTTTCATCTGTTTCACTTTCACTCTTTCACTTGCAGAGCTCCTTGTTAATGAAGGCTCTTCTAACACAGACATAACAAAATTATTAACCCGTGGACGTAGGCCTGAGTATGCCGAACCACGTTAAACTGGTGTCAACATTTCAGTATCTCTCACCTCTTTCTTTTTACAGTTCATTTATCATTCCATTGATATCATTTTCACAATTAAATCACATTTGGTTGTGCTACTATATTTTTAGTAGTCACACATAACGTTGAACGATGCCCTCGGAGCTGTCAGCTTCGTGTATGGCTGCATTCCCTGCGCTGCTTCAAATGGTTCTTCCATATATTCGTGTGATAATTAAACATTACATTTTTGTAAGTTACAAGGGTAACACATCATTTTCACCGGAAGTATAACCACCACAAAAAAGAAATCACAAATTCATTGCAATTATTCCACTATACGTACATTCAAACAAGACGTTTTCTAGGCAAATAGAGCATACATTGAGTTAGAGTTAAGTATGTGTGCCTTTTGATTTGATTATGAAATGAGAAAATAAAACCAAAATTGATACCAGAGTACCAATAATCTAATCATGAATATAACAAAAGATAAACAGGGCTACTGCCAAATCCCAAACAACATCTTCACAAAAACCAAAACATCCAGTAGGAAACACCAATGTAATACAAGAACAAATTATTTTATTTTGTTCTTTTTTATTTATGGAGACAAACAAAGAAAGGGAAAAGCAAAAAGAGATAGAAACATAAAAAGATACAAAGACATAAGGAGAAGAAGAAGAAAGCCATGCACATTACTAGGTAGCTAAGGCTGTTTCTAATCCCTCGTCGTCACACCTTGAGATTATTTTGATCACAACAATAACATAAGAAATCTTGGCATAGTTGATGCCATGGTCCCTTAATCTTTAGTGATTAAGATAGATATCCGATTAGGATGAAGGAAAACAGGCAAGTATCTGGCCAAGCTCAGCCAAGGTTACATTAGGAGCAACCACAGGGCCAATGCTGACTGCTCCAACCACGCTACATACAGTACCCTGTACCGGACTCACTGCGAAAGTCGCAGCAGTCGTAATAGTTTGAAGAACAACA
>JAJJWX010000323.1:0-43240 GCA_023529315.1 Papaver bracteatum | reverse complement strand
CTTCACCATCTTCTTGATTTTCTTGAGTGGTATTTTATTCATCGTTAGTAAACTCTAACTCTACATCCATGGGAAGAGGAATTTCATCATCATCAACCTCTAGAGGAGGGACAGAAACAGGAGAAAGATAATGGGAAAGCAGAATATTGTTCACAAGAACTTCAGCCCTAAGATGGACTTGGCGAAGAAGAGCTCTTTCACGATTCCTAATTTCTATATTCTTAAAGTATTCAAGATAATCAAGTCTTCTTTTTGCTTTGTCGTGAGCACTAAGGCAATTAGAAGCAAGAGATTTATTTTCTTTGCGAACTTTATCCAATGTAGCGGTCAGATCAGTGATGGTAGAATGAAGATTTCTTTCGGATTCTGCGAGCAACAAAATAAAAAAATCAGTTAGACAAGAATCTCGCAAGGAGCATAATATAAGATTTTATGAGAAGATAAACAAGAGAGGCAGTCAACTGACTACCTTCTTTTTGCGAGGTTAAGTTTTGGATTAAAGAAAATAAACAGTTATCCCACTGATTCATGGCATCATCGAATTTATCGCCAACCATACCCTTCAGACGAGATTTCATGTTTTCTTCTTTGTTGCGAAGATATGAATTTTCCTTTACTAATGAAGAATGAGATTCCTTTAACTGAGAGTATTGGTCTTGAAGTTCGCTGGCTCTTAAACTAAGAGTTAATCTACCCTTGATAAGCTTATCCTTTTCGGTGGCAGATGATTTAGTTAACTCCTTGAGCTCCTTCTTAAGAGAATGAAGAGATTGCTCTTGACTATTACATGTACTTTGAAGATTACTTATTTGCTGCGAGGAAATCGTCATCAAGCTCGAAAATCTATGTTTTTCTTGGGACAGGGTTTTATTCTCATCTGATAAAGATTCCATCGCCAAATTAGCCTTAAAAAATAAATATGAGAGGCGATCAAGCTCGCCACTCAAAAAATTATGCCTTTGCAATAATTGATTGTTCTCATTAGTAAGATTATTTATGCGATCAATTGAATAAGTGTATAGATTTTCTAGTCTAGTATGTTGATCTATCCAAGAATCTCTTTCAACGCTAACTTCTTCAGCAATAGATTCAGATTTGAGTCTTTCTATGAAACGAGCCCGATTTGAAACTAATATATGAATCAAGAATTTAAGAAGGAGGTCTAAGTACATAAAGTATGTATATGAAACAGAAAAGCAAAAAGAGCAGAGGCAAGAAAAATATACCTTTCAGCTCGTCATTTTTTCTGCGAAGATTCTCGCAATCTAGAGAAGTGTTACGGAGCATGTGATTCAAGGTATCACACTCAGCAGTTTTAGCTTGAAGAGTTTTCCTCAGAACTTCAATCTCATTCTCTAAATCCGCTCGTGAATCATTACAATCAGAGCCAAAGTACTTAAATAGAGTCTCGCAAGCTTCCTGGTGGAGAGGGTCAGTGGAAGACTTTCTAGCATTATCTAAAATATTAGACAAGACTTTAAAAGCAACATCAACACCTGCGAAAGTTTCGCTTAATGAAGGAAAGGATTTAGAAGGTGAAATAGTAGTGAGAGTAAGTTGGCGATCATTTGAGATGGTTGAGTTATCAGGAGGAGTATGTGGAAAAACAACAGTTGAAGGCCGTAAAGGACTATAAGGAACCTTAGTCGCAGCAGCTTTAGAATCTTGGTTTGTCAAAATGTCAGAAGGGGTAGAGGTATGAACATCGATATTCTCGCGGATAGGAGAAGAAAGATTTGGTTGCGATGGTGTGGGAGTAATCTTCACATATGTTAACTAGGGCATAATGAGATTTTCCCCGAGTGTCTTAAAATGGCGAGACCTTTTGGGAGGTTTATCAGGATTCACGTCATTCTGCGAACAATAACCCAGATAAGAAACAGAGGCAACAATATTGTTATTAAAAAATAAAGGGTGTTTCTTACTACCTTATCATTCGCAGAATTTCTCTTCTTCTTTTCTACTAGTTTCTTGCGAGGATTAAGGTTGTGAGTAGTAGATTGTGTGTGAGAAATCTTTCTGCTAAAAAGGAAACATAACAAGGAAATAAGAAAGATTGGAGAATGAAAATAAAAACTGGCTTAAAAATCAAGAAACAAACCTTGAGGACTCCATTAGAACAGTAGCAGAAGAATATGAAGAAGAGGCAAAGTTGCAGACGGAAGATGAAGAAGATGAAGAAACAGAAAAGTAAAATTAATTTTTAAGGTTAGTTCAACCTTTTATAGGCAAAGGGGAGTGGACATATGGAGTAGGAATGTGTCAGTAAATAAAGGGATTCACAACACGTGTAAGAAAGGCTGGATTAACGGGATCTTGTCGAGGAGAAAGTATAAAAGGGGAAGAAGTTGCGAAGAATAATAAAGAATATTAGTTCTCATGATCTTCTCTTCTTCATAGAAAAGACATGAGAAGAGGCAAGATGTAGTACCAGAATATCGCTACAACACTATTCCTGCGATATTAACAACATTTCTACTAGCGTCACTGACAATTCTTCAACGACATTTCACGAGCGTTACAGAATAACTAAAAGAAACTGATGATGGAAGAAGTAAAAGAAGAATAAGACTGATCCTGCGATGGTCATCATGCTTGCGATAGAGAAATATTGTAACGATCGCGATAAGATCGCAGAATAGATCCGAAATAGGAGGAAAACTTAGCTCTCATCCATTATGTAAATCTCTATATAAAGGGCACGATAGATCCAGAAAAGGATGATGCATTTTTAAGAGATGAGAGAATTTTGAGGAGAGAGAAACTCCAGAAAGAAAGTTGTACTTCTGAGTTTTAATATTTCTTGCAAATCTTCCTGAAAGTGAATTAATAAAAGTGTTGTTGTTCATTCACAATTATGACTTAGTTTTTATAGATTCTTGACAAGGGTGTAGTGTAGGAAATCCTGCAACTACACCTATTCCTACTACTAGTAAACTACATAGAGATGAGAAAGGAGTAAAAGTAGATCAAAAGTTATATCGATATATTATTGGAAGCCTTTTATATCTAACATATACTAGACCTGATATTTCTTTTAGTGTTAGTTGTTGTGCTAGATTTCAGGCAGATCCAAAGGAATTTCATCTTGCAGCTGACAAAAGGATCATATGTTATGTCAATCACACTGTTGGGTATGGTCTATCCTACACCTTTGATACTAATATTGACCTTTCCTCTTATTCTGATGTTGATTGTGCAGGATGTGTATAAGACAGAAAAAGTACATCAGGGGGTTTGTACTATGTAGGACTGAATCTAGTTGCATGGCACAGCAAGAAACAGAATTCACAATCCATGTCTACATGCGAAGCAGAGTATATTGCTGCTGGTTCATGTTGTACACAACTCTTATGGATGAAAAAAATTTTAGATGACTATGGAGTTGATACTGGAATAATGAAAATATTTTGTGATAACTCCAGTGCGATTCGAATCACTGAGAATCCTATTGAGCACTCAAGAACAAAGCACATTGACATAAGGTACAATTTTATTCGAGATCTTTATGAGAATGGTATCATAAAAATGGAATTTGTGCCTTCCGAACAACAGTTGGTTGATATCCTCACCAAACCTTTAGACACTTCCACTTTTCAGCACTTAAGGAAGTCGATTGGTGTTGTTTTGGTTCATTAACTATTTCCATAACTCTTGCCCCCGTGCTTATCTCGATCTTTTGGGCAATTGAGTTAGAACTCCAGTCTGTTTACAACTTTCTTTTAGTTTTTCATCTAGACATTGTTTTAATGTGTAGAAATCCTTCTTTTCTCTTGAAATTAAGGTCTCTCTTGTTGTTCCCTTGGGAATGACATCTTATGGGGGAGAGTTCTTTTGAACTTGCGCTTAATTTCCAAATCCTTGTGGGGAGTGCGGCTGTGGAATTTTTAGGGGTTATCTTGTATCTTTATAAACTCCTTGATGAATGCATTTAGCCTCGGATTTATGATTGCATCTAAAAAAGATGATATAACATTTACCTTTGGTCATGAAATATCTCTTACGGAAATTTCATTAGGATCCCGTTCTTGTACCTTTTCCAATATTTTTGACAAAAAGGGGGAGAATTAATTATAGTTCACACTACAAATACATATGGTTTTCATATCATTTTGTAAGGGGGAGTGGTTTCCATGTGAGATGGAGTATTGACTAAGGGGGAGTGAAGTATCACCATAGTATTGTTGTTAAAGTTGTGATGCAATTGGACTTTGACGCTGTGTAATAATACTACGCCACTGTATAACAATGATTGAAAACCGATGATTTTCTCATTGTTTTAGCTACGGATTTTCAACAACAATGATACTAAACTTACAACCTTTGGGATCATTGGACTACTTGGAAGTGACGAAGATTTCGAGTATTGTTGAAGATTAGGCATGTGGAATAGGAGATACAAAGTTTATTTATATAATTTTTGTATTCCATATGTATTAATAGTTTTTCTACTAAAATTGACAAAGGGGGGGGGGGGATTGTTAGAGCACTGCTCGGTCAAACTCGCATGTGTTTCTATCTCAAGCATGTTTGTCAATCTTAGTGATCAAAACTATATAGTCTTGATTTTTAGTCTACTATAGCTAAGGTCTCGGACTAGGATAGAAAGTGTAGTTGAGCTCAAGAACTCCATGGCGATCATCATACAAGACGAATGACTACTCAAGGAACCATTGGATCTTCATAGACTAAAAGGTATGTGGAGACTTGAACTTATCTATCACTCAAAATTCTATCTACTCTATCTCCTATCTTGAGACAAAAGTCATTTTACTATATAGACTAAGGATATGCACATGTGACATTTCGAGCTGAGTATATCTCGCTTATCTATTTCTAGAAATGCGTGTTGGTAAAGCTTTCGCTTTATCCAAGTTCATCTTTGCCTAGTGACAAAAGTCATGTTATGTTTCAATCACTTTAGAAATCGCTCTGACGAAAAATAGTCTGTGAATAACAACTATATAACGCCCTTTGAGAATGTTTCAATAATTGAAATGACTATATAACCATTGGGGGTCATAAACATTGTTGTGGCAAAACATATATGTATAAGTACTTAACACTTGAACCGAAGTTTGCGAACTTTGTTGATCAAGCGGAACCGGAACATGAGCAGCAACTCAGTCCGCGAACCCAGTCCGCGAACCGGCGTAAGTTCTCGAACCCGAGAATATCTGCTAAAGTTGAAGCTCAGGTGCAGTCCGCGAACTGACGAAAGTTCTCATCCTGAGAAATTCTGCTGGAGTTTATTAACTTCAACCGGTTAGCTTGAGTCCGCGAACTCAAGAGGTTATGTCTGAAACGTTGTTCATGAACTTATTCTTAAATTACTAAGAGATGCTTTTGCAAACCGTGGATTTATAGTTCATGATTAATGATTCGAGTAAATCACATCGTTTTTGATTCAATTATGTCTCTTGTATTACTTGAGATCTCATAGCAATTGAATAACTCTCTAACTAGTTCATTTGAGTCATTTGAACTAGTTATGATGAATAAGAATATGGTTGATATGAAAGTTATCATTTGGCTAACCATTTGGTTGACTAATATTGAACCAACCATTGTACACGTTTGAGTACAGTTACATAAACCCAAAATGTCAAGTACATGTGTGTATGGCAAGCTAAGTTTTCGATCTAACGGTTGAGAGATATCAGCTTGTGTCTAATCAAGTTTTCATCTAACGGTGAATATTGAATGCTTTGTTACTAAGCTAACATTGATTGTAAACCCTGATTTGAAAGACTATATAAGGGGAACTCTATCTATTGGAAAAACTAATCCCCACACACCTTTCTTGTGTGGTACTAGTTTTCTCTAAGCTAGAGTTGATCTCCATTAACCCTTGAGCTTTCTCTCTAAACTCGGGTTAACGACTTAAAGACTTCATTGGGATTGTGAAGCCATATTGATACTACTTATCTTGTAGTTATGTGATCTGATCTTTCTTTTTCTATCATACGAGTATAATTGTAATAATTGGCTTGAGATTTGTATCTCCAATAGGCAAGATAAAAGTAGTCACAAATATCTTCGTCTCATTGTTTGTGATTCCTCAATAATCTTCTTCGCCACGTCGATTAAGTTTATTGTGTGGTGATTGATGAAACTGAGCTGTTCTTCGGGAATATAAGTCTGGTTTTATCGATTGGTTCATGTTCACCTTGATTTATCAAAAGAAGGAACAAAACTTGTAGGTTTATTCGTGGGAGACGAATTTATCCATTACCTGTAGACTTTTCTGTGTAAGAAAGATTTGTTTATTAAAGTCTTCGACTTTGGGTCGTATCAACTCTTGGTTATGGGTGAGATCAGCTAAAGGAATCAAGTGCACAGTATCCTGCTGGGATCAGAGGCGTAGGAGCATAACTGTACCTTGGATGAGTGTGAGATTGGTTGGGGTTCAACTACAGTCCAGACCGAAGTTAATTTGGAGTAGGCTAGTGTCTATAGCGGCTTAATACAATGTATGTTTAATCCGGAATTGGTCCCGGGGTTTTTCTGCATTTGTTGTTTTCTCGTTAACAAAATTCTGGTGTCCGTGTTATTTCTTTTCCGCATTATATTTTTATATAATTGAAATAATATAGGTTGTGCGTTGTTCAATCGATTAGAATATCCGACCTTATTGGTTGTTGATTTAAATCGATTGACACTTGGATATTGGTCTTTGGTACCATCCAAGTTATCTTTCTTTGATTAGGATCGCGAATTACATTTGCTTGAGTAAATCAAATCGAGAGATTGAGATAATAACTCCTTGAGTATTTTCTATTGATCGAATCTTGTTGATTCTCTAGAAAACAACTCGGAGTTTTCCATACAGATTGCTAATCGAAATATTGGGCGAGGCTGTTAGACCCCCGAATTTTCAGGTAGCCTGTTTTTAGGTTCGTTGTTTGCCAACTTGGACTCTTTGGTTATTGACTCTAGTGTTTCTAACGGTTTCATGAAAATTGAGACATATGATAATACCATGCTCCTCCAAGCTTTGATGTGGGAGCATCTTGAGAGGTATGCTCCGATTCCCCGTAGTGTTTTGCAAGGGCCAAATGTCGACACTCGCCATGCTTTCCTCGAGAAAGACAACTCTAGGATCATGAGGTGGTCTACAAAGTAGCCGCAATAGAAGATATGCATCACTGATATTTTGGACATTGAACATGAGTTCAACTTTCGCCCCTAGGTGTCGGTCCCCGATCTATTTTCACAATTAATCACCTTCAATGTTGTTGAAGCAAATGTCACATTGAAGATTGGTGCTAATTTGAATGATGGATAGAGATATTTCATATTAAGTTGCACTCCTGGCCACCTAGTATCAGTAATTCATGGAGAGTTCAAAGTAGAGGAGTATAACATTGACAAGGAAGCTCGGTAGATAGGCGTCGACTAGTGCATCCCAGGCCACCGAATTAACAAACCATCATTTGAGTATTTGAAGGCTAATCTGGATTGCACTCGTGTGTGTGGGTGGGTGGGGGGGGGGAATGTGTATTTATCCCCGTGTTCTGATCATGCTAGTTTTGTGACTCCGAGTTACATAGACTTCTGGCGTCAGCAACTTGAGCGTTTGTATGCTTTTGTGATTGATGTTAAGTCCCCATCGCCAGATTTTCCTTCCCTTGACTCTATTAATGCTCGACCAAGGATGAAGTACCTTTCCCGTGGTGACAAGAGGAAGATATCTCCAGAATGTGCGCAGGTAAGCCTCTTTCCTTCACGATCGGTGAAAGTGAGATAAATGTATTTTAATTATTCGTTGATTCCATGTAGGATGTCCATGCTATGAGGCCTCGAATCTGTGTAAACTTCTTAGACATTCAAGAAAGTCCCCAGGGTGGAGAAGGAATAAGCAAAACAACTCATAGAATGATACCGAATAAAGTGCATTCCCCTGCCGCTTCTTTGGTAAGTTGTTAGCACTTCTATCATCGTTGTGACTTTCTTGTCCATATAGTCAGGATCTTAGAAAAGTATTACTAATTTTTTTCATAATTTTGCTCCCTCGGTTATTGACGGTCTTCATCTTTCCTCTATACGAACAATTAAGGAATCCAGCATCGATGGAGAGGTTGATGTGAGTATCCTTTCGTGTGAGTGATTTTGGCATTTACTTAAACCAAATAATGATGATTATTGTTGATAATTCCAGGAGGAAATTATTGTGTAAATCCGACATGGTCATGCTATTCATTCGTCTTCGAATAGTAGTGAGAAAGAGAATCCTCAAGAATCGTGACTTAATGAAGATAATGGTACTCCCAATGTTGATGCCGACCCTATTAACCCATCGAATGAGTTTGAGACTCCTCAAGTAAGTATCTACTTTGTATTATCTTCATAGAAGTATAATGTTACTTATTTGTTGATGAATTAATGTGGATCCCAACAAATATATGAGAAATTTTGCCGAAATACGTCATCAGAAAAATCCAGGCCTCAAGTTTTTAGTAAAAATGTTGTAGAATCTTCATTCGACATCAGATTTTCGTAATCTACCCACGCATCTTTAAGTCCAGGAATTTTCCAAGCTTTAATGAAGAAGATTTTTAAGTTTTGAGCACTTTTAGGGGTCGGAATCGATGAAACAGTAAACTTCCAGGAGACCTCCAGAAAAATTTCAGTTGGTATGAGGTCCAATGTTTTGGCCACAACTCCATGATCGTTCATCCGATTGATATGAAATTTTGATATGTTGTAGATGACATCAATACGAAGATAATGGTGTATGATTAAACCTTATATTCCTTACCAATTGCTCCCAGTTTTTCATTATATATAGAGTAGTATCAAATTTTCCTGACGGACTTATTGAAAAACGTGTTTCATGACTCTTATGCTATTAGGTGCAAATGTTAGTTCACTTACATGCTGGAATTCATGTTTGCATTGAGTTCCATGCTTGAATCGCTCTAATCCCATTTAATTTTCTTATTAGGTGCAAAATGCCGAAACTGAGAATAATGAGACCAATAATGATGATTCGAGCAATCCCGGCGCTGTTGATAGTGATACAACTATCTCTACACTTCAAGGCCATGAGATAGTTGTCGCTGATATTTTTGAGGAGGTTGAAACACCGATGGTGATTGCTCCAGGAATATAAGAAGTCGTGACGAGAGCAGACAACATTATCCTAAAATAAGCTGCGCCTATGATTGTTGAAGTTGGTCCTGAGATTGAGAACCGTATAGTAGTGCATGAATACTCTACTGCAGGGATTGTTTGTGAGCCTCCGTTTTGTGCTTCACTCCCGTATCATGAATTTGTTGGTGAATTAAGCGTTCCCACTGGGTATGCCAGTATGTATGAGAAGTTGTGGAAGATATATTGTTATATCGTCGTTACAAGAGATCCTGAACATAGCTACTTCTTGACAATGCAATTAGGAAACATATTGCGTGTCATAGATGATATTCGTACTAGGCCCAGAAGTACCGTCACTCAAGATGTACTCTTTGATTGGGAGTACAATTTGGAGAATTCTGAGAGACTCGGCTTTAACCTGAAGTGGATTCGTCAGAAGATTAACACCATAAAGGATACAGTAGTGCAGAATATACCTATTACCAGTGATGCTCTAGTGGAGAAAATAACTAAAATTGCTGAGTTGACTCAAAATCTGGAGTTCGAGAAAGCGGCCTTGCAAGTCTTGGAGGATGAAGAGAAGCATAAGTCTTACTTTGCTGTCTTTCTTTAGTTCTTTTCCATGATCTCTTGAACATTGAACTTCTGAGAGATATGTGAGGTTTTATTTTTGGTTTTGAATTTTGATAGTTTTGAGTGATTGAGGATCTTCTTTTGGATTTTTGGATTTGATAGAGATTTTTCTTAAGTAAAAGAACTTTGATAAATTGCTGAATTCAAATACTAGATGCAAGTATTGCAAACATTTTGGAGGAATTGGAAATACAGGTAAAGAAAATCCTAAAATACAAACGTCAAATGTCTTGGGCGTTTGTCTTGGGCATACAACACCCAACGTTGAATGCTTCATGCGTCGAAAATCTTAAGCCAATTCTCATGGATCACTGGTATAGTTGTCTTGCCTTTCATGTAAGCCAATTTTTAGTATCCTCCAGCTACCGACTTAGCAATCATAAGAGGTCCTTCCAAGTTAGATCCCTTTGCAGAATGCAAGTTGTGCCTAGTTTCCTTTAGAACCAAATCTCCTTCATGGAACTTGTTGGGCTTGGCGAGTCGTGCCCTGAATATTTTCTGTTTGTTAAGAATTCTTCGCATAGCAGGATGCTCTGTTGGAGTTCACAAATTATGTGGCATATATGGACACTCGTGCAAGGGAGAATATTCAGGATGTTGAGTGTGGAACCCGTTCACTATTCTATCAATGACCGTATTGGTGAGATGCTGAATTTTGAGAGGTTCAGCATCTAACCACTTGGTGAAGTATTGCTAAGGTGAGAATAACCACTCATAACATTTGGTGACAGCTGATTCATGAGTAAGATCAAATCCCCTGACCAGAGTTGCATATTTAAAAGTTGGTAATATATGAGCTTGAGGGGGGATGAGACTTGCCTGCGTTCGGAACCTTTTGGAAAATTCATGTGCGCTTTTTTCGGGTTTTCGTGTGAGTTCCATCAAAGCTTCAACTTTTCCCAAATGCTTAAACTGTGGGGTGCTCTCTATTTCTTCTGAACTGGGGCTTTCCCCTGAGTCAGAGCTTTCCTCGGCAGAAAATTGCACAATTGAAGATGTTGCATTGACCTTTCCATCGTGAATCCATGCTCGTCCAAGGACCATATCATATCCTGGATCTTCTCTAATTATGAAAAACTTGGTTTCAGTCCAAGTTGAATCAGCTTTCACTTTGAGAATAACGTAACCTTAAGCATCCCTGGAGATTAATTCATGGTCTCTGACTGAGACATGAGCATGAGTTGCTTCCTGACGAGTGATGCCAGCAGCCCTGAGAGACTTTAGAGGAATGATGTTAAGAGCGGTTCCAACATCGACTAACGCTCGCTTGAATTCATTTCCCTTGAGGTGGACTGTGGGGAGAAGTCCCCAGTCGTACATCTCCTTGTCCGTTACTAGAGGTTCAGGGCGTATCTCCTGAATGTCTAATTGTTTCTAAGATACAATGTGGTTTAATGCAGCAAACATAACATTTCTTTGAGATTTTTATAAGTACAGTAACTCACAGACATGCTCAATCAGGTATTGAACTGCTTCCTTGACCGGATGCTAAAAGTGTGAATGTTTTGATTAAGAGAGGATTTTTGTGCACTCCTTCAGTCCTCAGTTCCCCCGAGTCATCTTTTTCTTTGAATATACGTTTCAGGATTCTGCAATCACTTGTTGGGTGACTGACATACCTATGGAAATGGCAGTAGCGTGCATTTTCCATCTGTTCCTCAGTTGGTTCCTTTTTGATAGGAGGTAATTTGATCGCACCGTCTTGGATCCAGACCTCCAATAGTTCGATCACTACTTCAATAGGAAAAGGGGAAGTCGGGTGCATCTTGCTCGTCTTGAGTAGGCGGTTGTGCATTCCTGGCTTAACCATCTTTCCTTGGCGCTTTTGAGGGATTGGACGTTGGAGGAGAATTCTTACGTGGCTGTGCTTCAGCTTTTCTTTTGCTCCCTTCAGCAACATTCATGGAAGTTTCGAATTTGTACTGCTTGTTGATCAGACGTCTAACAGTGCTGCTTCGAGTGTCTTTCGATTCCTCTACTTTGACAGTTTTCTCTCTTTCTAGTAAGGCAGGAGCAGTAGTTGCTGATCGCTTGGCTGCTTCATGAAGTTCTGAGAAGGTCTGGAAACAAAGATTTTCCATTGATGCATAAATCCACCAGTTGTTGTTCAGTAACATTGGGATCATGGCAATCCAAGGCTTGAAGTCTGAACTTCTTCACGTAGTCATTCGTATGTTCATTATTCTTTTGAGATATCCTTCCCAAGTCGGAGAGAGTAACTTGTTCAGAGACAAAGAAATATTTTCTGTAGAAAGCATTAATCATTTCTCCCCAATTGGCTATGATTCCTGGTGCAATATTGTTGTACCAAGTATATGCTCGACCCGTCAGGGATTTTGAAAACTCTTTCAAACGGACGACATGGTTGTGTTCATGCTCTCTTAATGCTTCCAGAAATCGGGAAACATGTTCTCGAGCATTTCTCGTTCCATTGTAGAGTGTGAAGGTTGGAGAAGTGTAACCCTTTGGAAGAGGGATCCTTTGCGTAGCAGCAGGATATGGATGTTGATGGCGATGGATTGATGGTGCATGGCCCTTTCCTTGGACTTCCATAAAACGTTCCAAACCTTCACGAGTGATGAAACTAGCGGGTTCAGGTTCTGCAGCTTTGCGAGTTTCATCATCGTCGGGGGACCGAAATGACTTCGGGATATGGAGATGTTTCCTTGTATTTTCCCTTCTCTCGAGTTTTGTCTGACATCTTGTTAGGAAGAGTCTTGAGGTAATTGCACAGGTCTTTCTGCGTCGCATCCATGTCAGTCTAATTTTTAGCAAGAACTTCCTGGACATTAATGAGATCAGCAATAATATGCATATTTTCTATGAGTTCCTCGGGATATCGACCAAAGAGGGGATGATTTTCGATATTGGTGTGAGGAGGAGTAATGTCCCCACCACTGTTGGAAGCAGGTATACTTTATGGAATTTCCTCGTTGTTGCTGGTACTAGCGATTTTTGTGTTAGGATTTGTAACTGACCCTGACCTAAGACCAACCATTTTGTGAAAATGTGGGATTGCAACCGAGAGATTAATCTCCCACTGTGGTCGCTAATCTGTAGATGGGGAAAAACGATTTGCTGGTTTTTTAGGAAAGGGAAGAGTCGAGCGTGTTGTCGAGACTCCTCGAACCGGGAAAACTGCTTAACCTCATAAATATTCACTTCAAAGGGAGTGATTAGATTCGAGAGATCAATATGTAGGACTCCGGCCTAAACCAAGTCAATGTCCGTTCCAGAGTTAATTCGGCCGCAAAGAGGGAGATGGGTTGATCTGTATGAGGGAAGCTGAGAATTGTGTAGGATCAGTGATGATCAAGGATTGTGGATGTGTTGAAGGTTTCTGCAATAATTGGTGAACTGTTGAGTTCGAATAAGTTCTGATGGATTGATGAATTCTTGAGAGTAGTTACTCGAGAAATTCTTATGTAGACCAAAACGTTGTTTTTAATCATGGATTCAGAGAATTATTTTATACTGTCAGATTTGTGAACACCTTGATCCCTGTAAGTGTGACGGTTTCATGAGTGGAAGAGTGGGTCAGTGGAAGATCGTGGTAAAGTCAGTTCCATGTCGCGTGGAGACTTGACGGATCATGCACCCACTACTTTGTTAACTCCTTCAACCGTTGAAACAACTTACGCACATTTCTCGTTGTGGATGAATCCACGTGCTAGAGGCTACCAGGCCAAAACCCTAGTTGTTATCCCCCAATTTGACGTGATTGATGTCTCACGAATCGTGGAGCCTGCATGACAGGCGTGTATTTAGTTTGTCAGTTGTTGACTGATTAGGCAATGAGCCTAGGTTTTGTTGAATCGAGCATGTTTGGAAAATGCTCAGTGATTTATGATCATTAATGTTGCTCGTCTGAGCAAATGTTATAAATTCAAAAAGGTGTTGAATATTGATGAGTTACTGAATATATATGGATTATTGGAGCAACTGAGCAAGTATTGCTTGATTCGACGAAATACTGACTGAATATTGATAGTTGGGTCAATATTCGAGCAACTGAGCAAGTATTGCTCAATTCGACGAATTACCGAATATTGAGAATTTGACGTGCAACTGAGCGAATGTTGCTCAATTCGACAGATTACTGATAAATTACTAAATATTGATAGCTGGATCAATATTTGAGCAATTGAGCCAATGTTGCTCAATTCGACGAAATATTTATTGGTGACGTGACCCAATAAAATATTAGAATATTGGTAGATTACCAAATATAATATAATTAATCCCCTTGGATCAACATAAATTTATTTGGTGTTTGAACTTGCTCAGAATAATGATTTGTTGAGCGTTTGTTCGAAAACCCTAATTTTGATGAATTGCTCATTATTCGACGAATTGATGAAAATAGGTCATGAGCAAAAGAGGGACTGACCTCATAGGACCATGGACGTCCATGTGATGCCCAATTTCTCGAGTGAGCGTGTACCAGGGTTCTCAGTTGGAGAGTTGGTGAAGGAATGATGATTAAGTGCTAGTTTCATCATTTATTGAATTACTGATGGGTTCAACATTAGGAAAAACCTAAGTATAAAAGATAGGGGACCGACCAAGAGAGCGTGGGACCGGATCTTGGTGATCACGGGACCAGTTTTTTTCCGTTTGAGCAATCCTCAGGTTGGTTGGAGGGAGTTTGGGCCCAATATGAGCAATTGAGCAAATTAGGTCAGAATTATGAAAACATGTGGGACCGGATTTGTGCAAGCCCTAGGAATGACTCTGGTCGGTCATCAAGGTATGCACGTGTTACCATGGGGTCCATGTATCCGTACTGAGAGTTTCAGTATTTTCTGGTATGCGTTCGAGCAATATTGTGAATTTCAGAAGAGTTTCATCTTGACTGAAATTCTTGATTTATAATGGAATGAGCATGTATGCTCAATTAATCAATATTTTGTAAATATTAAAATAAGAGTATTTTAATATTCAAAATTGTCGTGAGAGGTTTGTCGGTCTTGTGACCACGTTGGCTTTTGAATTTTCATGATTTGAGTAATATTCGAGAAGTTATGAAGAAATCATGATTTTTGCTCAAACCAAGGAGTTTCATGAATTTGAGGAAAATAATAATTATAAAAGACTAGGGATTGCATGGTGTGGGACCGGCCACGGCTAGGGCATGTCCATCCGGCTATGTTGCCCAGTCCCGCACTCCTTTTCCTATTTTATAATATTATTTTCGTGAATCTGTGATGTTATGGAGAATCCATGAGTTTTTGTTGAAACATGGGAGTTTCATGAGTTTAGGGAATAATAGTTATAAAAAAGCTAGGGATTATGAGGTGTGGGACCGGCCACGGCTTGGGCATGGCCGGCCGACTATGTTGCCCGGTCTCGCATACCTTTCCCTATTTTATAATATTATTTCATGAATTCATGAAGTTATGGAAAATCCATGAATTTTGTTGAAACCCAGGAGTTTTATGAAATTGGGGAATAATAATTTTAAAAAAACTAAGGATTGTAAGGTGTGGGACCGGCCATGGCTTGGGCATGTCCGGTCGGCTAGGTTTCTCGGTCCCGCACACTTTTTCTTTTCTTATTTTATAATATTATTATTTTTCATGAATCCATGAAGTTATGGAGAATTCATGAATTTTGCAAAAACAAGGAAAGTTGCTAAAATCAAGGAGTTTTTCATAAGTTCATGAAAATAACAAAATAGGGCAAAATAATGAAGGAAGCATGGGGACCGGCTAGGGCATGGCCGGCCGGCCGATGGGCCCGGCCCTGGACGCTCCTTATTATTTTATTAATATTTGTTGTTTTCTCCTGTTTTGTGTAGGATTCCTCATCTATTCATTCTTTGGATGCTCGTTCGTGCATTCAGGTGCTCAGTCGTGCATCATTGTCGAATACACTTACACTATTTTTCGTGGGGCTTACTCAGGGATGCTCCAGATACCCGGTTGTTGAGTATTTATTTCTAATCCATGAAGTTCAGTGTAAAATAATTCATGAAATTGAACAATAAAAATGAATAGTTATTTATTATCAATTCATAGGATCAGCTGTGGATTCTTCCATGAATTCAGAATAATAAAACAGGCATTACCATTCCATGGGATCGTGGATTCGACCATAAAATCGGATTAATAAAATTATATATTACCA
Source organism: Papaver bracteatum (assembly GCA_023529315.1). Classification (NCBI taxonomy): domain Eukaryota; kingdom Viridiplantae; phylum Streptophyta; class Magnoliopsida; order Ranunculales; family Papaveraceae; genus Papaver; species Papaver bracteatum. Next base: position 27,382 of record JAJJWX010000323.1, on the reverse strand, counting down.
TTCCATGAGATTTGTGAAATCGAAGTAATGAGATAATACGATTGTTCATTGCCATTCTATGAGATCAAGCTATGGATTCGATCATAGAATCGGAACAATTATTATTGCCATTCCATGGGATCAGGCCGTGGATTCGACCATGGAATCAAAGAAGTTGTTATTGCCATTACATGGGATCAGGCCGTGGATTCGACCATGGAATCGGAGCAATAATAGATTATTCTGGGAATTCAGTGGTGAATGTCACGGAAGAATTAATCTATATTCATAGTTAGGATACGACTAATATCCTGAGGGCGCTCTCGAATCCTTACGAGAATGCCTGAGTATATACACGTCGCCCTACATAGTCAGGATAAATGAGTGTCACTGTCCTGAAGGCGTTGTTGCTCTCAATCTTACGGAGAAACGCCTAATCGTTCTTCTATATAGAGGGGGTCGCTCTCATGTAGTCAGGGAATAGTGAGTATCACCGACGTCCTGAAGGCGTTAAGCCCTCTCAACAAACAATTATGTAGCAGGACCAGCCAATTCTATTATTCTACATAGAGGTCACAATGAAATGTCAGGGATCGAACGCTCAGCTAGTGGAGGCTTTTAGAAAGACATGTTCACCATGGATTCATAAAATATGAATCGTCACATGCCTGAAGCCGTATCAAAAACATGTAGTATCATGATTTTACGGTTTTTACCTTTGTTGAAAATCCACCATCAACAATCGGCATCAATACATTTCCTTGGGATTAAAGGTATTGATAGAAAAGTCAACTATACGAAGTTGGTTTATTTTTTATAACGGCTTAATCCTGAGAGTATTCAATTCTGGACAAGGTCCCGAGGTTTTTCTGCATTTGTGGTTTCCTCGTTAACAAAATCTTGATGTGTCATTTACTTTATTTCCGCATTATAATTATTTTATTATAATTAGAGTAAATTGCACAAACGCTAATTCCTATTTACTTGATACATAATCCTATTGAGTTTGGTTAAGTCTGAACCTTTGTATCAAGTAAACACACTTTGTTGCTGTATTATCTCGATCTTGTATCCATAGACAATCACACGAACTGTGAACCGATTTGGTGTATTGCCTCGATCTCATATTCATAGACTCTAGAACGTCCATTGACTTGGTTTAGGCCGGAGTCCTACTGATTGATCTCTCGAATCTAAGCACTCCCTTTGCAGTGCATCTATGTGAGGTTAAGCAGTTTGCTCAGTTGAGGAGTCTCAACAGCACGCTCAACTCTTCACTTTCCTAAAAAACCAGCGAACCGTTTTTCCCCATCTACAGTTATGTATTCTTTATTGTTCATATCTATAATACTAATAACATATATTCAAATTTATTAATATGTAAATCCAACATGTATATATGTATTTAGAGATTTACAATGAATCTTCGATTCACGATTCAACATACAATTCGATTCCTAAAAATAAAAAATGATTCACGATTTACAACCTTTCCACCAAGCATTGGAATATCAAGGTTGGTTGTCATATTTTAGTATCAAAACTCATAAATCGCTTGATTATATTACTATAGTTAACTTCATTAGGTTAGACTAGGGAGTCTGGAAATGTTGAGACATACAAGTATTACTCCGAATACCTGAAGATTCCGAAGACATATAGACATCAATGATGACATCATCCTTAATCGATGTGATACTTTTAGGGCTCAAGTACATTCCAGTCATGTAGTTGAAGGAAATCCCACAATACACCCCTTATCATATCTTGATAACAATTTATAGATCTAAATATAAAAATGGTGATAAGAGTGCTAAAATTATAAATGGACACAAAGATTTTTACATGGTTCTATCAATTTGATCTACATCCATGATTGTTTAAATTTACATTTGATTTATATTGAGAATCTCCATTAATGGGTAGAGTTCTAGATCTAGATTTTGTAGAAGAAGATGATAAAGAAAATACATTCTCTCTCTAAAAATATCTCCCCCTGAAAAATCTCTCTAACGCTTTACAAAATTGTGTCCCCCACTTTTCTCTCTCTTACTCTTCTCTTTATATATGTGTTTACAAATTGGATGACAGCTCACATACAACTCATATTCCCCCTATTTTAGGATCCCTTACTATATTCTCGCTAGCTCTCTCCATAATTTCGCAGGCTCTCTCTTTCTCTCTTGCTACATTCTCTCGAGCTCCCGCTACATTCTCTCGAGCTCCTGCTACATTCTCGCGAGCTTTCTCTATAACAACCACAAAATCTTCACATCTTTCTCGTGTTTTATGTTGTCGTTGTCTATTACGTCACTTCTGTAATTAATTTGCGATATTTGCCATGTGTGGTAGAAATTTTCGCAAGAGCGTTTTTATTGCGATATTCGGATCCTACATCTTGCCTCTTTTTTCTTGAATATTGCTTGAAGAGCGATCTTTAAGAAAAAATCCGTTGTTGTAGTAGTCTTTGATCTTTATTGATGAAGGAAAGAGCGAAAGAATATTGGACTTGAAAAGTACGTACTTGCCTCTATTCTTTTGTGAAGTTCCGAATCTTTGCGAAGTAAATAAGAAGTATCAACTCTTAAAGTATGCGACGTATGAAGTATCCTTGAAGAAATATAAGAAGTACTTAATCCTGAAAATAGTGTTGCGAAAGTATGAAGTTCCGAATTTATGAATAGTACTGCGAAATTATGAATAGCGCATCTGAAAATAGTGATGCGAAATTATGAATAGTGCTCCTGAAATAGTGATGCAAAATTATGAATAGTGCTGCGAAATTATGAATAGTGCTCCTGAGAGATTTGTAAGTACTGAATATCGCAAGATAATAGTTCACGAGTATCGGGAGAAAAGAATTATAAAATGTTACGATGATAGAAGAAGCGCAGAGAAGTATGAAGTTTTGCGAGGATGGAGTAATTTTGCGAGTATGAGTTGCGATGCTTCGTAACTCATGTACAGCTGTATAAAGTTTTACTATAAATAGGAGTCCAAATGTAAAATTCGGGAGGTTCTTTTAGTGAGTGTTAGAAAATATTTCAGGAGAGAGAATAGAGAAAGTTGTAACTATTCTAATTCCATTTAGATACTTCTTTGTGATCAATTGAGAACATTAATAAGAAAATTGTTATTCATCATCAAGAACTTCTTGAGTTTTTACTAATTCTATTAAGGGTGTAGTTGTAGGTTATTCTGCAACTACATAATTGGCGCTAGAAATAGGGACTTGAGAATTGTGGTAGCCTAAATTTGAGGGAATTGTGAAAAATTTGAAGATCAAATGAAGTCAGTAGATGGAGATGGCAAAAAAGAAGAATGTAATATGATCACAGAGACAATGATTGATGAATTTCATAGTAATATGAAAGGAAAAATATACAAGCGAGATTGTAGAGGAAGAAAAATCATGGAGGAAGAAAAGATGACAACTTTAGAAGAATGGGAAAAGCAGAAAATCACATTTTCAGTAGCAGAAATTCCAAATGAAGACTTGAACCACACTTCACCATTGGTGATCACATTGCCAATTATGCTAGAAGATAAGAAAGCTGAAGAAAAATGGAAATTAAACCGAATTTTGGTTGATACAGGGAGTTCTGTTAATATTATATTCTATCATGCACTTAAGGGGATGGGAATTAGAGATGAAGAAATCATAAATTCAAAATGTCTTATTCATGGATTAGGGAAGTCTACAACAAAATCTAAAGGAGAAATCGTGCTGCGAGTATTACTAGGAGAAATCGAAACACATGTAATCTTGTGTGTGATAGATATGGAATCTCCATATAACATGCTGATAGGAAGGCCGTGGATTCACGCGATCAAAGTTGTTGCTTCAACATTACATCAAAAAATCAAATTTCCTACACCAAATGGAATTCAAGAAATAAAAGGAGATCTTGATAGTGCAAAATTTTGTTATCAAATTGAGGTAACACAATGCGGAGGAAGAGCAAGAAAGAAACAACTTCGAAGGAAACTTGCAAAGGAAACAAGAAAAGAAGAAGAATTCCGAGTGTATACAATAAGAGCAAAGGAAGGGAGAGGTATACCAAATGAAATTCCAGAAAAAGAAGGGGAACCAGCAAAAATAATTAAAGAACCAACACCTATGGGGGAGCAAAATCCAAGCTATGTTGCAATTTGAACCAACTAAAGAAATAAATATTGGAAGTAAAGAGGAGCCTTTATTCTTACGACTTGGAACTAAGATGGATGAAGAAGAATAAAAAAGGACTACTGATATTTTGCGAGAATATAAAGATATCTTCGCAGGAAGTGTAGATGAGATACCAGGAATGGATCCATCAGTGGCATGTCATAGATTGAATATAGATAAAAATATAAGACCATTCAAACAAAGAATAAGGAAGATATCACAAAATTATCATGTACAGATAGAAGAAGAATTACAAAAGATGTTGGATGCAGGGATCATAAGGGAAGCAAAATATCCAGAATGGATTGCGAATATGGTCATTGTTCCGAAAAAGAATAAAGGAATAAGAATTTGCATAGATTTCACTGATCTAAACAAGGTATGTCCCAAAGATAGTTTTCCATTACCAGATATACCACAAATGGTAGAATCAATCATTGCAGTCATGATAGAGTCACTTCACTTGATGGATATAAAGGGTATAATCAAATATCACTCATGAAGAAGATCAAGAACATCTTCCTTTTTTGCTCCAAGGGGTTTGTATTGTTATGTGAAGATGCCATTTGGTTTGCGGAATGCGGGTGCTACATATCAACGTATGGTTGAAAAAGTGTTCGCGAAGTGGATACATAAAACTTTGGAGGTATATGTAGATGATATGTTGATAAAAAGCAAGGAAGCTAAAGACCATGTGCAAGATTTGAAGGAAATATTTGAGCAAATGAGAAAGTTCAACATCAAATTAAATCCTGAGAAATGTATAATTGGGGTTTCATCTGGAAAGTTCTTGGGATACATAGTATCGAAGGAGGGAATAAAAGTTGATCCAGAAAAGGTCCAAGCAGTTCGTGACATGCCAACACCTGCAACGGTAAAAGAAGTACAAAAACTAAATGGACTCTTGGCTTCACTTGGGAGATTTATTTCGCGAATGTCAGATAAGTGCAAGCATTTTTTCAACATACTTAAGAAGGGAGCAAAATTCAGATGGACTGATGAATGTGAAAAAGCTTTTCAAGGAATCAAAGAATACCTCGCAAATACATCTATACTACAGAAACCAGAGAAAAACGAAGAATTATTGGTATACCTCGCAACAACTCCATATGCTCTAAGTGCAGTTACGTTACGAGCAGACGCAGGAGTAGAAAGGCCCATTTACTACATTAGTAAAACCTTTAATGCAGAAGAAAAGAACTATTCTAAAATGGAGAAGTTAATCTTAGCCTTGGTTTATGCATCATTCAAGTTGCGAATATACTTTCAAGCACATGTAATAAAAGTGGTAACCAAAGTCCCAATCGAATCGATCATGAAGAACACAAAAAGGTCGGGAAGAATAGAAAGGTGGAATGCACAAGTAAACCATTACAAGATAAAATACGAAGTGTTATCATCGCAAAAATCACAAGTTGTCGCATATTTTTTGCGAGAATTTCCTTTGGAAGAAGATGAAGCGATAGAGGAAATGATGGATGTTGAAGAAGAATTTGGAAATCCAAAAGACTTGTTAACGAGCACGATAGATGGGAAATTCTGGTGGATGGATCATCCAATAGTGAGGGAAATGGAATTGGAGTCGTGTTGATTTCACCAGAAGGAGATAGAACAACATTCTCATTCGGACTAGAATTTGCATCCACGAACAACGAAGCAGTACTGAAGTCAGAGTGCATGCATTAAAGATCGCAATAGAAAAGAAGCTTGAAAGTATAAGGATAACAAGTGATTCACAATTAGTGATTTGTCAAATTAAAGGGAATATACCACAAATGAATCTTCTTTGAAGAAATACAAGAAACTCGTTGAGGAATTATCTGCGAAGATACCAAAATTAAAATGGAGACATATATCAAGAAAATATAACCGTCTCGTCATTTATTCCAAGCATGATGACAAATCCAAATACAAGAATTCCAAATATTCCAAACCATGATGACAAAGAGAAAGTTGTAAAATCCAAGATACTTCTTTGTGATCAATTGAAACATCCAAATTGTTATTCAAAAGAATTCAAAACCCAGGTGTAGTTGTAGGTGGACAAAATTGGAAAAAAGAAATTGAAGAAGGCTGTTGCGATGGAAGTAGAAAGAGAGTTATCAAACAACATCGCAGATTGGAGAAAAGAAATTCATGAATACCTCGCAACAGGAGAAACATCGAGGAACAGACTAGAAGCACATAAATTAAAGAGTCGTGCAACAAACTATGAGTTGCGAGAAGGAATTTTATACAGAAAATCTTTTAGTGGACCACCTCTCAGGTGCTTAACTCGCGAAGAAGGAGAAAAGATATTGAAGATGTTACATGGAGGAGAAGCTGGCAATCATAGTGGGGGAAGATCTCTAGCATATAGAGCAAAGATACAAGGATATTCATGGCCTTATATGCATACAGACGCAAAATTGTTCGTACGAAGATGTAAGGAATGCCAACGACATGGTAAAAGAATTCATGCACCAGGGGCTACATTAACTTCTTCAACAAGTGCTGGCCTTTTGGTAAATGGGGTTGGATATTGTTGGACCATTTATACCTGGATCTGGACAAAGGCGATACTTGATAGTTGCAACAGATTATTTCACGAAGCTCGCGAAGTAAAAGCGATCTGACATATTCGTGATAAAGATGTTTTTACGTTTATATTTGAGAACCTCATTTGCAGTGCACGGGGTTCCAGCACAACTAGTATCGATAATGGAAAACAATTTGAGGGCGAGAATATAGAGATGTTACTCGGTGCTTTTAGAATAAAATGTGGGAAATCAACCCCGTTATATCCACAAGCTAATGGACAAGCTGAAGCAACAAATAAAACAATCGCAGATACAATCAAAAAGAAATTAGAAGGACATCTCAAAGGGTGGTGCGAGCAAGTACCTAGCGCAGTTTGGGCATACAATACAACTAGAAGAGAAGCAATGGAATGTCTCCTTATTGTCTAACATATGGAGTAAAGCGATGATACCTACAGAGGTTGTAATTCCAACAACAAAGAAAGAAGCTTGGGAAAGAAATTTAAGTGCGGGAGTAATATTACGAGAATTGGATGATTTGGAAGAAAAAAGAGAAAAGGTGTTGCACCATATGAGGATTTATCAGGAACGATTAGCTCGAGAATACAACAAGAGAGTCATTGAACGTGAATATAAACCAGGTGATTTGGTCATGCGAGAAACACCTCGATATCAAAAAGAAAATGGAGGGAAATTAGCACCAAAATGGGATGGACCATATGTTGTTAAAGAAGTTGTAGGAAGCGGAGCTTATCGGCTGATGGATCCAGAAGGGAGAGACATGGGTTTAAGGCTCGGTAGACCTTGGAACAGACTATATTTGAAAAGGTATTACCCATAAAACTCATGAAATTTTTTACGAATATTGTTTGCTCGCAGGAAATTGGGAAAAGTTACGAATTTTCAAAATTTATATTCCAATTAAAATTTCATTAATTTGCGAATAAAAGACCGCAATCTGTGATCAGCCTCCAAAAAAGAAAGAGAGCCGCAGAAAATTTTATACATGCAAACCTTTGTGGCGTACACCCTAGTTCTCGAAGATATAATTCGTAAGAGGCAAAGTCCTAAAGTACGTCATTTAAGGGGGTACCTATAACGTGGCTAAGGGTAACCGGAACACCACCAAGGGCCCTTAGTACATGGTAAAAATTTTGGGGTACAACCCAATAATGGGGTACCTATCCGGGTTAGACACCTTGGATTCTCACCTAATCTAACGACATTACGCAATATAAAATGCGGTGTAAGAAGATTTAGGCTGGGCGACTAAGGCATCTTGTCTTTCCCAAGAAGTGCGAGAAAACGATCAAGGCGCCGAGGTACACAGTTGAGTCAAGAGTGCCGGGTGAGGTTGAACCACATCTGCCATTTTTGACAAGTCTTGGAAAATGATGCACTTGGCCCAAAGATACCCCATAGGGTGCAAACTCGTAACTATAAGCCCTATAGGCAAAAAGGATAAGAGGTTGCGATCAAAAGATGGTTGTTGGCAGAACCGGATGGGAAGAGATAACCTTGTATGGTCGATGTACGCTTCCTTGAAGGGGAAATCAGGGGGAAGATAAAGGGAAGCACCCTCCATTAGGGAGCTGATAAGTGCTATAAGACGCAAATGTCACGAGGCTTCTTGTTTGCGAAAACATAAAGGCTTGTCATATTTGTGCAACAAATGAAGTTCTGCGAGCCTTCTAAAAAAAAAAAAAAAAAAAAAAAAAAAAAAGAAAGAAAGAATAAAGAACTCATGAACATAATAAAGTTAAGATGAGATCAATGGGTCGCTACATGAAAGTGTAGAGACGTCCTGCGATTTCATCGCAAGACGGAAATGTCATGGGGCTTTATGTTCGCAAGAATATTTAGGCATGTCATATTGTCGCAACAATTCCTGAAGAGGCTAAAATACTATACAAAGAAGTTAAGATGAGATCAATGGGTTTTTGCATGAAAGTGTAAGAACGTCCTGCGATTTCATCGCAAGACGATAATGTCACGAGGTTGTATGTTCGCAAGAATGTTCAGACTTGTCATATTATCGCAAATAATTAATACAAAAGAGGTGGCAAAATAAGACCTTTACTTAGGAAGGCATGATAAGACCACAGAAAATTAATGAAATTTATTGCATCAATATCATTGAAGAAATTATACAAGAATATACATTATGAAGATCTGAAAAAGAAGACAACTTTCAATATCATTGAAGAAATTTTACAAGAATATACATCAAGATATTTTGAAGAGAAGACAGCTAATATCATCGAAGAATTTTACGAGAAGTCCTATCAAAAAAGACAACATCATTGAAGAATTTTAATGATGACTTAACAAAAGATGCGATTTTGATAACAATCAAATACAGATAAGTTCATATTCGTAAAAGTTTACGAGAATCACATACTTCTTATACTTCTCCATATATTGAATATTTCACAAAAAAATTGAATACTTCTTATAATTCTTCAAAAATATCTCATATTTATTATACTTCTTTAATGGATATTTCATTTGGTGAAAGTTAAATAATCATTATACTTCTTCATATGTTGCATAATTATTCAAAGATCGAATACTTCTTATATTTCTTCATTTGATGAATTGAATACTTCTAATACTTTTTATATCTCTTCATTCGGTGGATCGAGTACTTCTAATACGAAAAAGGGAATTGTGTATTTCTAATAATTCATTTGGTAGATTGAATACTTCTAATACTTCCTATATCTCTTCATTTGATGGATTTGGTACTTCTAATACTTCTACAAAGGTTGAAACTTCGTAAGGTAAACTGAGGCAGATATTTTAATACTTCAAACAATGTTTAATCATTTAAAGAGAAATAATAGGGGGAAAAGGATATACTAAGCTTTATCTGTGAGTCATATATTATTTCTCTTCACATGATCAAATGGGGCAAATTTAGTCAAAGAAAGGTTAAATTATCTTCACAAAATATCAAAAAGAAAGGATAGATCATCTTCGTAAAATATCAAATGTACTTCTCAAAAAATAGAATTGTTCGAAAAAAAGGAAACCAACGGTAATTAAGGGAAGGAATTCAGAAGAAAGAAAGAAAGGAGAGCCAATGATAAATTGAACAAGGAATATTATCATGCTTCATCAACACTCTGTGCTGGATCTTTAAGATCATAGGGGTCATTAGCAGCCTTCGACTTTTGCGAGATATCATCCTTGGAAGAATATGCGGCAGGGACATCTCCTTGAGGAATATATTCTTTCTCATCATCAAGATCTTCATCATCACTCTCATAATCGAAATCACTATCAGGCTCACGAGCGACTTCATCGTCAGATATCTTCAGAGGAGTAATCTTTACAGGAGGCAAGCCTCTTGATAAGAGAATATTATTCGCAAAGACTTGAGCTTTCAGATGACTTTCACGAAGTATAGCCTTTTGATGATTGGTATCTTCGATATCCTTGGAATAAGAAAGATAATTGAATCTCCGAGTAGCACGATCACGAGAGTTGATTAGGCGAGTAGAAAGCAAAGCATTCTTTTTACGAAGCTCAGAACAGGAGGCTTCTAATCCAACTTTTGCATTACGAAGGTGGTTCTCATATTCTGCAAATAAAATAAAGTTCAAAGAATAAAATTTGCGAGTATAACAAAATTTAAAGATATACTAGAGGCAGTCAAATTTTAATGACTACCTTCTCTTTGCGAAGTAAGATATTAAGTTAAAGATAGACAACAGTTCTTCATCTGATTCATCGCATTATCAAAACCATCACCAACTAATCCTTTAAGGCGAGATTGAAGCTTTTGATCTTTATAAAGGAGAAAGTTTTTATCCTTCGCAAGTTTGGCATTAAGACTTTTTAATGACGAGTAATCTTCTTCAAGTTGATTCTTCTTAGCACACAAGACTATATTCTTATTAATAAGGGAATTCTTCTCAACAACAAAAGAATTTCTTTCAAAGATCTCAAGACTTCTTTAATTCCTCAAGTTCACCTTTCAACAAAGAAAGAAGATTTTCTTGATCGCAACATTTATTCTGAAGAGTCTTTAATTCTTGCGAAGAAACAATCATTGTATTCAAAAACGAACATTTCTCTTCTGATAAGGTTTTGTTCTCTTCTAATAAGGTTTCTATTCTCAAATTAGCTTTGGTTAAGGAAGAAAAAAGTTGAGATATGTCATCATTCAAAATTTTTCGATCATATATTAATTGAGTATTCTCTTGAAAAAGAGCATCAGAGTTGTCAAGAGCACACGAGTAAAGATTAGATAAATGGGAGAATTGGTTTGAGAGGCTTTCATGCTTGGTTCGATATTCATTGCATCGATTCATGGTGAAGTACCAATCTTCTACATTTTTGGATGGATTCTATAAAGGGAATGGGTTTTAATGGATGTTTCAAGCATATGAAGAATATAAATAAATAAAAGAGAAAATATGAAGATAGTAATCATACCTTTCAATTCATCATTTCTTTTGCGAAGAATCGCATTACAATCGGAGAATTATTCGAAGATGATGATTTTCTTTACGAAGATCCTCGCATTCGCTTGAGAAGCTTTCAAAGAATGGCGAAGTAATTCAATTTCTTTTTCCAAGGATTGACGAGAAGAAGAAATATCTGGATTGACGAAATTATTCGAACTTCGCAAAATTCATATTGCGAACGAACATTAGTAGATTTCGCAAAGTATTGGTCAAAACCTCGGATAACATTCGGAAAGTTGAATAAATTCCATCTCGAATTTCTTTAGGAAGAGGAGAAGAATTTGAAGGAATAAGAGCAAAGCTGCAAATTGTCCTGGAGAAATAGCACTCAAAGGATTTGGGGACAAGACAGGTTTTTCTAAAGAAGAAGTTGAAGAAATATTTTGCGAGGGTTGTTTTTCAAAAGAAGAAGTTGAAGAAATATTTTGAGAGGGTTGGTCTTGAAGAAGTGTTGATAAATTGACATTGATTGGAGATTGAAAAGCAGGTAATGGAGTAGAGGCAGGAGTATGTGAAGAAGCATTTTCACGAGGAGGAGGGGAAAATTCCTTATCAACTTCAGGAAGGAAATCATCAATCGGAATTAATGGTGTGGGTTTAGTTATTCGAGATCTCTTTCTTGGATTTGGTTTTTCGTCAACCTGCGAATCAAAATGTAGATTAAAAACTGAGGCAACAATATATTGTTCAAGAAAGAAGACAGAGTATTTTAACTACCTTTTGATTCTCAGATTTTCTTCTTCGTGGATTAAGGCTTGGATTCTTTAGTTGAGATTTCATCTGAGAAGTTATTTTTCTGAAATAAACCAAAATTAGATAACAAATTATACAGAAATTAAAGAGGAGAACAAATAAAATACGCAGAGATAGAGGGAAATTACCTTGGAGAACTCATGAAGATACAGTAGAAGAAAAAATTGCAGAGAAAATAGTAATGGAGAGTATGAGTAGAAGATATAATCGCGGAGATAAGAAGAAGAAAAGGAAGAGAATATAAAGGAGTTATATAAGGGAATAACTAAAAAAAGAACGGTTACAAAAGACGTGTCAAAATTTCAAAAGACTAAGTAACGGTTATGTTCTCACGATCATTTCTTCTTCGTAGAATTGACATGAGAAGAGGCAAGATGTAAGTACTGAATATCGCAAGATAATAGTTCACGAGTATCGGGAGAAAAGAATTATAAAATGTTACAATGATAGAAGAAGCGCAGAGAAGTATGAAGTTTTGCGAGGATGGAGTAATTTTGCGAGTATGAGTTGCGATGCTTCGTAACTCATGTACAACTGTATAAAGTTTTACTATAAATAGGAGTCCAAATGTAAAATTTGGGAGGTTCTTTTAGTGAGTGTTAGAAAATATTTCAGGAGAGAGAATAGAGAAAGTTGTAACTATTCTAATTCCATTTAGATACTTCTTTGTGATCAATTGAGAACATTAATAAGAAAATTGTTATTCATCATCAAGAACTTCTTGAGTTTTTACTAATTCTATTGAGGGTGTAGTTGTAGGTTATTCTGCAACTACAAGATTCTGAATAGTACTCTTGAGAGATTCTGAATAGTACTCTTGAGAGATTCTAAATATTTTATCTTGCCTCTCATTATCTTTCTCGCAATGAACAAAATTTACCTGCATTTCACGGAAATAGTTAATGTTTGCAATTATTCTATTGGTCTTATTTTGCCTTCCTAGTTAAAGGTATTATTTTGCCAATTTTTTTTTTTGCGAAAAAATCGCAGGACGTCCTTACATTCGCATGTAAATACCCATTGATCTTGCCTCATTTTGTCAATTTGTTGCGACAATATGACAGGCATAAGTTTTCTTGCGAGAAAAAATCCCCAAGACATTTCCGTCTTGCGATGAAGTCGCATGACGTCTTTACACTTTCATGTAAAAACCCATTGATCTCATCTTATATTTTTCTCATGGATTTTTGCCTCTGTATAATTGTTGCACAAATATGATAAGCCTAAATATTCTTGCGAATATAAAGCCTCATGACATTTGCGTCTTAAGACACTTATCAGCTCCCTAATGGAGGGTGCCGCCCTTATTTTCCCCCTGGTTGCCCCTTCAAGGAGGCGTACATCGGCCATACAATACTAGCCCCTCCCATCCGGTTTTACCAACAACCAGTTGTTTTCGCAGCCTCTTATCCTTTTTTCCTATATGGCTTGTAGTTACGAGACTGCACCCTAAGTGGGGTTTTCTTCGGGCCGAGTGCATCATAGCCAAGACTTTCCAAGAATGACCATGGTAGTTTCATACGCCCAGGGCACCCTTGGATCAACCGTGTACCTCGGCTCCTTGATCATACTTTACACTCCTTAGGAGAGACCCTCGGTCGTCCAACTATTAATATATATATATATATATATATATAGTTGGAAATCCAAGGTACCTCTCCTGGATGGGCTTTCATTGACCCCAAATATCCATGACTCATCCAGCAGCGGTATAACCTTATCCCCGAGCCATGCAAAGAGATACCCCCTTATATGACACACTTTAGGTATTACATTTGCCTCTTGCGAAATTTTATTCGCGAACTAGGGTGTGCGCCATAGAGGTTCGTCTCATTTTGGTATGTCTATGCGAAATTTTATTCGCGTTTCTGCGAAATTTTCGCGTTTCTTTATTCTTTCATTTATGTCATTTCTGTCAATTTTTTAAATCATTCTTTGTGAAATAATCATTCTTTTCTTCATTCTTTACGAGATAATCATCAACTCTCTTCTTTGTGAAATAATCAAAGACCTTGCGAAATAATGAACTACCAAATTCATGTCTTTGACCAACTTGGCTAGTTTTCTTGTGCGAATTAGATGCACCATGCCGAAACTTGACTTCATTTGCTCGCTAGCCAATTCCCTGTGTGAAATTGCTTGGTTTGCTTTAGTGGGCTTTTGAAATGTTAGGGCTAAACATGTTAGCTTTGGAAATCCTTCGGAGCAGCAAAAATTTAATCGAGAGATGTGAATCGATCTTGTGTCCTGTTGCATTAACTCAGCAAACCTAACCAATTGTGCTGGCTTCCGTTTACGTTGGAACAACATGATTAGTTTTATTTACTCTCATTTTAATGTCCTTTGTATACTCTTTTCTCTTTGTTCTTCCTTCTTCTCGCCCCTCTTTGTTTCTCGCAGCAACTAAAGAGATTTGTTGTTTGCTGATAGAACTCTTTTACTGGAACTTCCACTTCCACTCGTTCTGGGAAAGAACTATTGTTTAGCATAGATAAAAGTTGATGATGAGAGTTGTGGGAATTAATTATCGAGTAGAGACTTGCTGCTATCCCTAGTCAGCCGTTTCTTTGCGAAATTCCATACACTTACTTCCTAGTTTATACATTCACAAGAGAGCTTTGTGCCTTATGTGAAGAAAAATATTTGCAAAGAAAAATATGAAGTCAAAATGTCCGCGAAGAAATTCTACGAAGACATTCGCAGGAGAAGCTGAGACTCATCCCACTGATCAGTTGGTGTTGCAGACATACAGGGGTCAGAAATCTGGATGGCATGTTGTTGTTCATTTGGTGTTGTGGTGGGGGACATAACTTGTGTCGCAGACTGATGTTGGAGTGGTAATGTGTGTTGCTGACGAGTTGGTGTTGTTGCAGTCGGAGCAAGTACGTTAACACAATTAAATAGGTCACCTTCATTGTTGCTTATTTTGCTTCTTTAACTTGGATAAGTTTCATGAAACTCTCAAATAACAAAAGCTATATGTGTTTTGAGATGCTGTTGTGCGTGGCTTGTTCTTTTGCTCTCTCTTTACCTTGATGTTAATTGACGATTGAAGTGATCCCATTGTTTTCGTTAGTTGTATTCTTCACAAGTGATTGGCTTCCATCATACATTTCCTTCGAAAATACACATTGATGAAGCTTTGCCTGGAACGGAAAAATCTCGTAGCAAAATCTCTCAACAACGATGTTATGAAACTTTGCTAGGACATTTTCTTTATTTCAAATCCTCTTTTGATTTATCAGATGTTTCTTTTTCGGATTTCATTAATGTTTGTTGTCTTGTTGCTTGGAATTTCTGAAGTTCTATTCATTTTATTCATTGGTAACATGTCTGCTTAGATAAGATCAATTTGGTCTCTGCATCTTTTGTTTTCGTGGAGAATTATGTGTTGGCTTTCTTCGTCGACTTTGTCTTATTCCCTTGCTCATGTTGTTGCCTTATTTCATTCTACATTATATGTACCAGGTGTCCTTAATGATTCCTTGTGAACTTTCAGTTACTGATTAGCAAATATTAAAGAAAATTAAAAATAAATCTTTACAAACTTAAATTTTCAAAATCATTTTTTATCTTGATCGTGACTATACGTCACATCTGATGCTACTGTAGTTTATAGTATGAATATTCTATTGAATGAATTTCGCTAATGGGAATCTCTTAAGAATTTTATCATCTGACATTTCTCAATGTAAAATTATTTGAGAATAGAAATGGGAATGCCTCCCTTTTAGTTGATTTGTTCGCTGGTTAAGTTGTTTTATTCGTAGGGTGCGAATGTCGTCTCATTTGTTGTATTGATGGAGTAGCCTGATGACCCTTCCTTTCCTCTTCGCATAAACTTTGTTTCTATGTACTATCATTTGCCTTCTTTTTATAGTCGAATTAATAAGGTTTTGCTGATGATGAGTTAAGATTCCTCTTCCATAAAGTAGTTTCTTCTAAAGATTCCATTGCTACTATTTCTCATATTTCTTCGCTGATTCTGTGATAATATGACGAGCTACCATTAGAGTTGGTCTTTTACAAAGTCTGTCTTCTACTGATTCCATTTTCTTAGCTGTTCAGTAATGAACAGTAGATTCCTTTGAACTCCTTACTTCGAAGCTGCTGCTACCATGTTTCTTCCTTGTAAGTTTATTCTTGTACGTCCGCTTGAGTTCTTTCTTTACTTGCAATCCAAATTTTTTGTGACACTTCAAGCATGATAAGCCCTCAATTCTACTCGCTATCTGATTCTTCATTGTTTCTTATCCCTGCTCCTTCGCAGATAATCGATAACACTACTCTTAGGCAGCGAAGTGGAATTGCAAGTTTCACGTGCATGAACTGCATGAGAGAAATTACTTGTAGGTTTGTAATCCGTTAAGCTTGCGTTGGACTTAAAATGAATTTTTGTTGTTTGTTGTTTGGTTCACTGAGAATCTGTTACTCATTAATGACGATGCCTGTTTGGACATTGGTTTCTTCGTGAATCATAGGTTGGACTTTTGCACCTTACTCCTCTGTTGAAAGTTTTGAGCTATTCTGCTGCGTGAACCTTCTTTTAATATATTGTTGATGTAATTTTGCTTAATTCACTTTATTGCTCTTCTTTTATCTGGGTCTTCACGTTTCTTTGCATATGTCTTGTCCACACTGGTTATGCTCGCAGGTTACTTAACGTGCCATTATCTTGCTGCTGCGAAGTAATAAATCTGAATGCCGACTTTGAAAAACTGAACTTCGTAGAACATGATTTGGGATTCTTTCGCAGAACTGCAATTTCTACGCTTTCGAAAAATATGTTATTGACTTCATTTTTATGATTTTGCAGGATTCACACCTCATGAGATAGAACTCCTTTCTTTATTAATGGTTCTCATTTGCTTCCCTCTTTTCATCACCTCTTGGTTGTTGTTAGTGATCATTTCGAGTTGCTCTCTTGTTTACTGTGTTCTCATCTTTTTCTTTCATCTACACCTTATCCTGAATTCAAAAATAATGAGTTCATTTCTTCGCCTGTAATTTTTCATTTCGTGATGCCTTTCCCACTGGCTGTGCTATTGTGCAAGTACTAAGTTTTCTAGTTTTTGCTGAATTAATTTGCCGCTGACAATTTGTGTGTATCCTTTCTTCGTTGATGTTCTACTAGCTTTACTATTACTATGACGTGATAATCTTGCTGTATGCGAATAACAGTTTGTACAAGATCCATGAGATATCATTTCCATTCATTTATTTCTCCTCAAATATAAAACTTCTTCGCACAGTGGTTCGATATGTTCTCTTCGCAACATCAATGTCTTCTTTGCAACATCATTATCCCGTGAGTAGGATTTTCTACTTTATTATGATTATAATTTCTATGCCTTCGCAAGCTTCACGTCTCATGAGTTGGATTTCCTTGCTTGACGAGATTGCTTTGCTGCAAGTTGATGAGTCTCCTGGAGCTTATTCTCGTGAATGGTGCGATTGTATTTGAAAATAATTTATTTTAGCTCTTTATGACGAAGTAAAGTTGGCTTGAATTGTTGATGATAGAGTTTTTACCATTGTATCTTCTTCTTTCGCTCTTAATCATTCTTGATAGGAGAAATTTAGACTCCTACTTCGCTGCCTCAGTTTTGTTTTAAAAACTTCAAGATCTTCCTCTATGTCGATGTTCTCCGATTTCATCATTCCATTTTCTCCCTTAATCTCTCATACTGTCCTGAAATTTTTCTGTCTGAGAATAAGAAGTTTACACTAAAACTTCCATTTTTTTCCCGGAACTTTGGTTTTTTCTTATGAATTTTGTAGATCTGGTAAGATTTGTTGTAGGTAGGATGAAATCCTTTACTTGTTCCCTGTTTCCAGCGCCAAAATGTAGTTGCAGGAAATCCCACAATACACCCCTTATCATATCTTGATAACAATTTCTAGATCTAAATATAAAAATGGTGATAAGAGTGCTAAAATTATAAATGGACACAAATATTTTTACATGGTTCGATCAATTTGATCTACATCCATGATTCTTCACTATGATTGTTTAAATTTACATTTTATTTATATTGATAATCTCCATTAATGGGTAGAGTTATAGATCTAGTTTTTGGAGAAGAAGATGATAAAGAAAATACATTCTCTCTCTAAAAATATCTCTCCCTGAAAAATCTCTCTAACCTCTTACAAAATTGTGTCCCCCACTTTTCTCTCTCCTACTCTTCTCTTTATATATGTGTTTACATAGTGGATGACAGCTCATATACAACTCATATTCCCCCCATTTTAGGATCCCTTACTATATTCTCGCTAGCTCTCTCCATAATTTCTCAGGCTCCCTCTCTCTCTCTTGCTACATTCTCTCGAGCTCCCGCTATATTCTCTTGAGCTCTTGCAACATTCTCGGGGGGTTTCTCTATAACAACCACAAAATATTCACATCTTTCTCGTGTTTATTGTTGTCGTTGTCTATTACGTCACTTCTGTAATTAATTTGCGACATTTTCCATGTGTGGTAGAAATTTTCGCAAGAGCGTTTTTATTGCGATATTCGGATCCTACACCCTGAATATTTTCGGTTTGTTCAGAATTCTTCACATAACGGGATGCTCTGTTGGAGTTCTCCAATTCTGTGGCATATATGGACACTCATGCAAGGGAGAACATTCTGGATGATGAGTGTGGAACCCGTTCACTATTCTATCAATGACCGTATTGGTGAGATGCTAAATTTCGAGAGGTTCGACATCTAACCACTTGGTGAAGTATTGCTGAGGTGAGACTAACCACTCATAACGTTTGGTGACAGCTAAGTCATGAGTAAGATCAAGTCCCCTGACCAGAGCTGCATATTTAAAAGTTAGTAATATAGGAGCTTGAGGGGGGATGAGACTTGCCTGCGTGCGGAACCTTTTGGAAAATTCATGTGCACTTTCTTAGGGTTTTCGTGTGAGTTCTATCAAGGCTTCAACTTTTCCCAAATGCTTAAACGGCGGGGTGATCTCCATTTATTCTGAACTGAGGCTTTCCTCTGATTCAGAGTTTTCCTCGACATAGAATTGCACAATTGACGATTTTGCAGTGACCTTTCCACCATGAATCCATGCTCGTCCAAGGACCATATCATATCCTGTATCTTCTCTAATTATGAAAAACTTGGTTTTAGTCCAAGTTGAATCATCTTTCACTTTGAGAATAACGTAACCGTAAGCATCCCTGGAGATTCCTTCATGGTCTCTGACTGAGACATGAGCGTGAGTTGCTACCTGACGAGTGATGCCAGCAGCCCTGAGAGACTTTAGAGGAATGATGTTAATAGCGGTGCCAACATCAACTAACACTCGCTTGAATTCATTTCCCTTGAGTTGGAATGTGGTGATAAGTCCCCGGTCATACATCTCATTGTCCGTTACTAGAGGTTCGGGGAGTATCTCCTGAATGTCTAATCGTTTCCCATATACAATGTGGTTTAATGCAACAAACATAACATTTCTTTGAGCTTTTGATAAGTACAGTAACTCACAAACATGCTCAATCAGGTATTGAACTGCTTCCTTGACCGGCTGCTCAAAGTGTGTGAATGTTTTGATTAAAAGAGGATTTTTGTGCACTCCTTCAGTCCTCAGTTCCCCCGAGTCATCTTTTTATTTGAATATACGTTTCAGGATTCTGCAATCACTTGTTGGGTGACTGACATACCTATGGAAATGACATATTAGCGTGCATAAATATTCGTTTCAGGATTCAGTGCTGCTTCGAGTGTCTTTCGATTCCTCTACTTTGGAAGTTTTCGCTTTTTCTAGTAAGGCAGGAGCAGTAGTTGCTGATCGCTTGGCTGATTCATGAAGTTCTGAGAAGGTCTGGAAACGAAGATTTTCCATTGATGCATAAATCCACCTGTTGTTGTTCAATAACATTGGGATCATGGCAATCCAAGGCTTGAAGTATGAACTTCTTCACGTAGTCGTTCGGATGTTCATTATTCTTCTGAGATATCCTTCCCAAGTCGGAGAGAGTAACTTTTTCAGAGACAAAGAAATATTTTCTGTAGAAAGCATTAATCATTTCTCCCCAATTGGCTATGCTTCCTGGTGCAATGTTGTTGTACCAAGTATATGCTCGACCCGTCAGGGATTTTGAAAACTCTTTCAAACAGACGACATGCTTGTGTTCATGCTCTCCTAATACTTCCATAAATCGGGAAACATGTTCTCCTAAAGTTCATTGCATCCCACTCCCCACATGGGCATCAATCAAGGCGGAGGACCGAGTTGCATATCCTCACAATGCGTCTTCGCTGACAAGGCGTTCTTCTTCATTCGGTGAAGCAGCGACCCACGTTCAGACTAAGAGGGATACTGGTGCCCAGTCTCCCCATCCAGTTAAATTCTACAAGAACGAAAATCCACAAGAAGAGGTGTTGGATGCTCAACGACATCTGCAAGACGACACCAACTCCACGATTGAAGAGCTCGATGATGAAGAATCTCCTAGGCCTATCTCCATCAGCTCAACCTTTTGTAGACATTCATACAATATCCGATCCAAGCCAGTCAAACAATCTCTGAGGCAATTCAGGCACGAGATCAGGTGTTGCGCGGATTCCAGAGACTTGAACGAATGTTACCCCAAAGACAATTTTCCTCTACCTAACATCGACATGTTAGTAGATGCCACCAGCGGACACGGCATGTTCTCCTTCATGGATGGATATAGCGGATACAATCAGATAAGGATGTATGAGCATGACTCAAGTAAGACAGCTTTTCGAACTCCTCTCGAAAATTTTATTATACTGTAATGCCATTTGGTTTAAAAAATTCCGGTGCAACGTATCAATGCGTTACGACGGTAATCTTCAACTAGAGACGATACCTCAAGGGAGCAGCCTCAAGAAGATAGGCATCGTAATGTCGAGAAATAATCTGCATCTTGGGTGAAACACTCTGTCAGACTTAAGAGGAATGCTTCAGCAAAACAGTGAACATCCAAATGATTATGTCAAGAGGACCCGAATTCAGGCACTGAAGTGTCACAATCCAAATGTGACTGAACAACAAGTGGAGTAATTGTGCATCAATAGGATAGTACCTGTCAATCGTGCTCTGTAAAAGATTCTGTGCTTTTAGACGCCATCTGAACTCCGTGAAGCTGCTAAACACTCAGGTTGCAACAGCACATGCCTTTCTAGAAAGAACAAGCATGCCCGTCATAAAGAGCCTCATGATGTTCGTGGAAACATACATCTCACCAACATGGAGCACAAGCTTCAGCCTTCTGTAAGCAGTTTCGCTGAAGCAGCAAGATGAAGACCACCAAGATACAATATCCTGAACGTCCAAAATCACCAACTCCGGACTCCAATACCATATTCACGACTGCCACAATGGTAAAACAATGTCCAAGATATTCCATATATGGATTGACTGTAGCTACGTCAATGAGAGACGCTTTCAGAATCTGTCTCCCGTAGAAGAAGTAGTTGCGTTACCAAAGGAGTATGACTGGGGACTGCTTACCACTGCCCATCTCAAAGATGGTGAATTTAGAGAGATGCAAGCATGCTATCATTACGATTCCAAGATGGCCAAAGATGATGATATACTCTAGAGAGCATATGTAAAGACCTCTTCGTGAACCTATCATGGCAATATATATCAAGTCGAGAGCCTTGGATACTCATGGGCAGGGGACAGTCTCCCTCTTCTCTATTCCATGAAGAAACATCAATAAAGCTATCGGTTCCAGCGTATCCCTGTAATAACGAGACGATCTCTACCGTTGCATGAAGAGTGCCAAGTTCGTGCAAGTTTCTATCACGCCTCTTCCTTCCAGTATATTATGATCACAGCTGAAGCTAAGAACCGTTGTTCATTTGTTGATACCAGTGCCCGAGCTTCACGATAGCAATAACCACTACGGACAGAGGTAATCTGAACTTCTGTATATTTTATTTTCCTATGGAGTAATGATAGAGTCACGAAGAAGAGATGGCGATATCTTTATTATGGTAAACTCACCGACCATACAAGATAGAACCATATAAATCACGCTTGGGGACTGAGGCTCAACATGAAATTCTTTCGCCGTCAATCAAGGACTTCTTCAACATAAGAGAGATGGTCAATCAAGAAGCATGTCATTTTTAAGGGGAAACCAAACTGAAGAAGAGGTCGCTTCAACGCTCCCTCCAGCAGAAGCCGCTTCAAACGCTCCCTCCAAGACGCTTCAATGTTCTCTCCAAATGAAGGCGTTTCAGACCTCTCTCCAAAAGAAGAAGTCGCTTCAACACTTCAACGCTCCCTCCAGCAGAAGCTTCTTCAACACTCTCCGGGACCTATTCGCTCCAGAATCTTTTTCAATACTCTTCGGGACCTGCTCGCTCCAGAAGTTGCTTCAATGCTCTCTGCAGGACCCATATCCACATTTGAGCACACAAGGTTCATTTTTGAGCAAAGCAAGCACTTAGTGTGTCCCACGTTTAAGCGATGAAGGTAGCAAGGTCAAGGTAGCAAGGCCGGTGTTTGGTCAAGATAGCAGGGTCGGTGTTTAAAGGATGACGCTCGAGCAAGCACATCAACCGTACGGGAAAATCAGGCACATGACAGGGCCGACGTCTGAAACATGTACACGGTGGACCCGTGTTTTATTGAAGCATAAACATCTATCAATGTTCGAAGCAAGCATGCTCACGTCAGGTCCCATGCTCGACCGAAGCAGGGCATATCAAGGTCGATCAAAGCAGGCAAGGTCAATGTTTGAACGAAACAAGACATCAAGGCGCCGAAGCAGCGATGTCCGTCAACAAGGTCAGGATTCGTCAAATAAGAAAAGCCGGTGTTGATCGAGGGGCAAGTTTGGTGTTGGGTGAAGCAACATGTTTTCATATTGGTCGAAGCAGGCACAGCCGGTCCTAAGCAAAGAAGGCACGTGGCGGGTCCCACTTGATGAGGCACAACCAACCCCATATTGGTCGAAGCAGGCACAGCCATCCCCAAGCCAAGCAGTCACGAGGCACACAGTGGACCCATGTTTAACCGAAGCAGGAACAGCAAGACCAAATTTGATCAAGCAGACTCAATAGCCCCACGAACGAAGCAGGCGCAACATTCCATCGATTAGGCAAGACCGACATCATGCTAGGGGAATGCTCGCCCGGACGTCTCTTGAACGTGACATGCTCCAAGGACATGATGACCCGTCTCTCCTGGTAACATCTAAACTTTGTCTCCAAAGTTTTATCTTTATTTGTCACCATCTAATGCCTAACCCACAATAGTGTAACCATTATGTGCTAGGCAGAGGACTTAATGTTGATGGTGGATTTTAGTTCAGGGCTAAAGTTGTAAAACCAATTTTTTGTGTAACCATCATGCAGAGGATGAGATTATTTTATAAGTGATGAATAGTTCTTCACTTTACTAATTCACCTAGAATGGAGCATGTAGCAACAATCCCCCGAATATTCTGTGAATTTTAGCATTATTGATTAATGCATAAAACGCCTTGTATTTCCTGTGTTGTTCCTATCAGGACTCTTATTGTTGGTACGGCATGATGACTAATTGTTACTCGCAGCATAGTATCATGAATATCCAAGTACCAACAGTGAGGCATGCACGAAATTCCCATACATGTTATAACTCTCGGTGTGTTATACTAGCCCAATTGAGCATGTAACTCTCGGTGTGTTATACTAGCCCGATTGAGCATATAACTCTCAGTGTGTTATACTATCCTGATTAAGCATCTAGATTGTCCATAACAGTCTATAAACGATCACGATCATCCAACTTCACAAGCATGATTGGATGGCCCAGATCGAATCCAATACCCCCAATCAGGTATTGGAACATTCACTGCCGACCCAACGCGGGCCTCGCGTGATCGGCCTCCCAAAAAGGGGTGGAAAATCTTTCCAAACCGTCCAAACCAAGCGGAATGGACAAGAAACCCTAAATTAGGGTTTGCGGCACATTACATGTGTCGTAAAACGATCTCAACCATCCATCTTCGCAGGCATACATGGAGGGTGTAGATGTAGATTCAAAGGGTCCAGAGCATGTTAACACAATCACTGTGGGCCCGTATACACACATGACCAATCAGTCAGGACCAACCATGATTGGTTGTCCTAAGTCGTGCGCACAAAACCAAGTATGACGCACGACCGGACAAAACCCTAATTATGGTTTATAACGATCATGAGCGTCCGATTTCTCCTGATCGAATGAAGGGCTTAGGAGATAATTGAACAAGTCCAGCGAGCATCAACATGATCATCGTGAATCGATTTATCTCCTCTCCCGACCAACCAAGGCATACCATTCTTGGTTTCTCCAAATCGCACGCCCAAACTAGCATGGTCACGCTTCTCAAATCACAAACTGATCTCGACCACTCAACTTTGTCGGACAAGTTGAGTGACTTAGATCAAGTTTCCATGGGACAATCAGGTATAGGCGTAAATGTCAGTTTACCACCTACACGCTGGACCAAACGTCCAAGATAGACCAAGCTTGGTCATCTCGAAACGCGCGCCTTTAAGGTGGCATGCCGCGTTCCTTTCAGAATCCTTTGCAACATAGGATTTCTATCGCAAATCAATCTCAGCCACTCGACTTCACCGGTAAATTTGAGTGGCCTAGATCAAACCTTCGTGGGACAGTGAAGCATGGACATGAACATCAGCATGCCATCTACACGCATGCCTGATCGGTCCTCCATGAAACGTTTCCCAGGCTTGGATTCGACCAATCTGAAGGGGTGCACTCGCGCACCTCCTTAACCCTAATCCGACGGTCGCAGGTGTGGGTCACAAGCCATCTTATCCGTCCAACTTCTCCAGCCTGGACGGATGGCCTAGGATATGAGTTAGGCGACCAGTGAGGTATCACCGTGATCACCGTATGCCACTCTGCCACACCATGTGGTCGGCCAAGGGAGGATTTTCTAGCGCATCCTCCAAACCCTCACGTGAAGTAGGCAGGGCATAATGCTCAACAGCGATGCTTCATATGTGCCAAATACATTCGATGCATCACATGCATATAATACATACGATACTTTACAAGTATCGACTTCCTAAATAAGTTAGTTATTTAACTAGCATTACAAGCTACCTTCTGTGGGTCCCATGATCCACACACTCGAGACCTCAATCATGTCACAAACTGGGGGATACATACTGGGGTATTGGTATGGCGGTTTACAGCGTGCAACGCGCCATCACAAGAACGTGTCAGGAAGACATGGACGGTTAGTGATGATGAGAGAAGTGGGCAAGACTGATCATGTGACACTAACACACAACTCCACTACTCCATCAATCGACTTCCTCCACTTCCCACGAGAAACGTGAATAAGGCTCAAATGACTTGTATAAATAGGTTCTCCGCCCTATTTCCACAAGAGAACACAACGCAGAAACCAAGTGTTAATACAAAACGTATTCAAACACCCAGAGCTTGCTTGCATTAATCGTAATCCTGCTCACCTTTATGTTACAAGTCATAAACAAGCCTACACCTTCACAATCTCAACACCTTCTTCGCTTCCCTCCCTAAGATCAACCCCATCTCCTTCACTTTGTAACTGAAACAAGTCTAGAACGACCATTTCTTGGTTTAGGACAGAATTGTATAGATTTATCTCTCAAATCAAAAGCACTCCCGTGTAGTGCATTTGCTTAGGGTTAAGATTCACTTCTCATCCACACACCCCAAATTACCAAAACCAGCAGAAGTAGTTTTTACCCATAAACAATAGGGAAAAATAATGAAGAAAACATGGGGACCGGTTGCATCTAGGGCATGGCTGGCCGGACGGTGGGCCCGACCCTGGACGCTCCTTATTATTTTATTAATATTTGTTGTTTTCTCCTGTTTTGCGTAGGATTCCTCATCTATTCATTTTTTGGATGCTTGTTTGTGCATTCAGGTGCTCAGTCGTGCATTATTGTCGAATACGCTTACACCATTTTTCGTGGGGCTTACTCAGGGATGGTCCATATGCCCTGTTGTTGAGTATTTATTGCTAATCCATGAAGTTCAGTGTAGAATAATTCATGAAATTGAATAATAAAAATAAATAGTTATTTATTATCAATTCATAGGATCAGCTGTGGATTCGACCATGAATTAAGAACAATAAAACATGCATTACTATTCCATGGGATCGCGGGTTCGACCATAAAATCGGATTAATAAAATTATCTATTACCATTCCATGAGATTTGTGAAATCGAAGTAATGAGATAATACGGTTATTCATTGTCATTCTATGAGATCAAGCCGTGGATTCGATCATAGAATCAGAATAATTATTATTGCCATTCCATGGGATCATACCGTGGATTCGACCATGGAATCAGAGCAGTTGTTATTTCCATCCCATGGGATCAGGCCGTGGATTCGACCATGGAATCAGAGCAATAATAGATTATTCTGGGAATTCAGTGGTGAATGTCACGGCAGAATTAATCTATGCGCATAGTTAGGAGATGGCTAATATGCTGAGGGCGCTCTTGAATCCTTATGAGAATGCCTGAGTCTATACACGTCGCCCTACATAGTCAGGATCAATGAGTGTCACTGTCCTGAAGGCGTTGTTTCTCTCAATCT
Organism: Papaver bracteatum; assembly: GCA_023529315.1. NCBI lineage: Eukaryota > Viridiplantae > Streptophyta > Magnoliopsida > Ranunculales > Papaveraceae > Papaver > Papaver bracteatum. The sequence goes on along the minus strand of JAJJWX010000323.1, from coordinate 900 downwards.
TACGGATCACCGCCTAATCGTTTTTCTTTGTAGAGGGGGGCCGCTCTCATGTAGTCAGGGAACATTGAGTATCACCGACGTCCTGAAGGCGTTAATCCCTCTCAACAAACAATTATTTAGCAGGACCGCCTAATTCTATTATTCAACATAGAGGTCACAATGAAATGTCAGGGATGAGTATCGAGACTCATGTCTCTAAGCATGAAATATCATGCCATAAATATCTGACTAAGAAGGCTGTCTCTCAGAGTACATGTAGATGTGTAGTCTCTCAGCTGAGGTCACGACACATCTCATGAATACTGAGCAATTTCAGTAATTACAACGGATCCGGCAATCAGATGAGTATTGAGACTCATGTCTCTAAGCATGAAAGCTCATGCCATAAACCTCTGATGGAGAAAGTCTCTCAGAGAAGATGTAGATGTGTAGTCTCCCAGCTGAGACCAAGGCACATCTCATACTGTATAGAATCGAAAGATTGGGTGGCTCCTAGATAGCATGCCTGCTAGTATAGAGCGACAACGTCTTCAGGATGGAACCAGGCTTTCCCTGACTATACAAGAGGAATATGACACTCCAACAAGTTCATATTGCTCAACCCCCAGATGATTAATGCTCCTAGACATGAAGCCCTTCTGGTATAGAGACATCAATTAATTGTCTGAAATCATCTGGATATCCAACAATATTCTACGAACCATCATCTGAATATCCAGCAATATTCTACGAGCCATCTTTGATCGTATGAATATCCAGTAATATTCTACGATTCTTTGTTATATTTTGTCACTTCAATTCATGGTTCTTCCCAGCAGAATTCCACGGGTTAATGATAAATATTCAACGAAACAGGCATCTGAGCATCAAATAAGCCCTGACATAAAAAATGGTGCAAGT
>JAJJWX010000322.1:0-28961 GCA_023529315.1 Papaver bracteatum | reverse complement strand
TCTATTCAATATTTCTAACAATCCCCCACATTTGAATAGAACTTCTAAGAATGCAAATGTTATGCAGACACTAAAGAGATAAAGTGAAAATTCATTGCATGGGGATAGGTAGCTTTTGGCTTTGAACCTTCCTTAGTGAATAACTATCCGATTTCCTCACTAACTAGTGAACGTGATGTCTTGAACTGTTCAGTTTTTTATGTAAACCAAGACAATAGTTATCACACAATGCCTTCTCTCACTAATTTGGTTCTACGGTTGTGTTCATTTCGGCCCTGAACAAATCCCGGATTCATGAGTGCTTTAGGAAATTAAAGCCTTATAAAATTTCCATAGAATCGGCCACAATTATTCACTCACATAGGTGATGTCCCATTAAGAATACCCTGTAATATCCCACTTGTAAATACAAGATATAGGCATCATTAAAAGTATAGCTTATCCTAAAACACATTTCAGGAAATACACTGTCTCATCATAGGAATAGGATGGAGTTTTGTCTCTACAGTGTTTACTCCGAGTTATACATAACTTAGTTGTCCCTTTTGAACCTAAATCTTGGGATCTCCAGTCAACTAGGTTGGGTTACCATTATCTTCACTCATAAATAGTAGGCTTTAAATTAACCTATTCCCCTCGATGAACATTATCTCTAGTCATCAAAATATTTTCACACACGCGGTCTTTTGAGACTATTTACTAGAGACTCAAATGATATCCAAAAATCATGTCTTTACAGGTTCACGTCCATGTGTGCATGCACTAGTGATTATGTAACTACTCTCTTTTGATATTAGGTTGGCCACCCCTAATTATCTTAGAAACATATCGCTATTAATCCAATTAATTACGTAGCTACTTACACGACATGATTTAGTGGACTTAAAAATCACACGCCCCCACATTTCATGGCTATCCATAACTGCCATGAACTATATATAAAAAATAAATGTGTATGTTCACATTTCTCAGTTGCCTTTAACAACGAAACTGGGGCAAGTTAAGTTGTTGCCCGACACTCGGTGATAAAATGCTGAGATATCAATAGTCAGTGAGACTTTACCGGTTCCCAAACTTCAATTATAAAATTCTTATCACAAGAATTTTATAATTATATACCTCTGACTTCAAGGCGTCGTTCCAGATTTTTTTTTCAAGGATATCATTGATATCTTTACAAGATTTCACTCAAATCCTCTTGAAATGACGCTCCAAACGTCGGTCATTAGAATTACATTCTAATCCTCAAACATGTTCCTCTTATTTCATGACATTTTACATATGCCATGAAGCACCACTGGGTTTATGTATCACTTATTTGATTCCCATCAGATTTGATACATTAACCCCTAATTAGTGGAATCTCTGACAACCAAAATTTCAAGGATAAACATGCATAGTTTATGTATGTCTCTCGCTACTCACAAATGGAATCTATACCTTATGCAATGCATTTAGAGAAATACGAACTATCATTTCTGGATTAAAATGAAAATCCGCTTGATCTTTTGGTAAAGAAAACCAACCAAACAAGGTCATATGCTCTACCATTACGTGAGTCAAACTAGCATTTCCCATTAAATGTTTAGAGGATTAGGGGTTAAGAAATTATCCTCTCGCACAATTCTGACAGATCAGAAATTTTCATGCATACTCTATTTCAATTCTGACAGATTAGGGGTTAAGAAATTACGATGAAAATTATCCTCTCCCACTTTCTGACAGATCGGAAATTTTCATGCATACTCTATTTCAAGAAAACTTTTACTTGATGGAATTCTTCTTGATATCCCCCACAATTCCGAGGTATACTTGATGGGATTTATTCCTCAATCTGAACTCATCCATTTCAATTCTACCCGCCCATACAGTGTTGGAACCCTCTGAGATTTCATCATTTCTCATTAGAATAATACGATATATTTACTAATAGGTATATATCATCCATCGCATGATTCCAATTTCACCCATTTTTCCTTTCAAATTAATGACCAAGCATTTCCCTTGCGGGAACAAACAAATGGAGAAATTTAAAATAATTTCATCTCATTTCATCCCAAATGTCATGAAACTGAAAATGGAGTTCTGAACTTTAAGTTTTGGCATACCAAAACTTCACCACATACCGAGAGAAACTTCATACTTGAATGATGTTCGATTTATGCGCCTCAAACCCAATTAATCTGGATTTCCAAGATATCCAAATCTTCCAGTTTGCATTATCAAGACGCACACACCTGGGAAATCTCCTAGCTAATGATACATCAAATATTCCAGTGATACTTAATGGAACCGTTTTGAATATCATATTTAGATAGAAGTGGTTACGCGAAACCAACTCAGTGTGTACAGATTCATCTTCATGAAATGATAAAAACAAGTTGTTTGGTCCACCATTGATGATTTCATCTTTAAATGATTCAGATGCTATCTAATTTATTACAAGGTACTGTGACAGAGCATCTAATATGAATCCAATCACGGCTTCCCACGTATACTCATAATATGATTACAGTACCATCACTAATTATTTTTTACTTTAATCATACTAGTACTACAGGAACCAGAAATCATAAACTGATGCAAACAATGGGTGCCTAAGCACAGTTCAAATTTTCACCAGAATTTTGAACGGGTATGTCAGACTTTATAATCTGATACATGCTCCTCTGTAAAATTAAAGAGACATTACCCAAATTTTAACACAAATTTGGTCAAAGAACTTCAATGTTACTCAAATAATTTTACCATCTATATGTATGGATCATTATAAACCACAATCATGGTCTCATCACTAAACATGTATGTCCAATCTTCATTATAGGATATACGATACCAAGACTTTAGTTCCTTTTGAACCAACAGTGGAGAACTTAACTATTGGTTTGAAGAAACACAATTAGAGTTTCTCGTGCTAAATCAATGTTTCCACGAGAGAGCACTTCCCAATCACCACAAATTGAAAGGATCCCGACTTTTCAAATTTCATTTTCCAATTTGGAAAATCAAAGCCTCATTCAACTGCCACTTAACCGTCAGTTTAAACCATGCATAGATTTCTTAGAGATGAGATCCGAAATTCCATTGTAAATTAATGGCGATCTTGCCATTATATTCTTGTGATTTTTTCGTACAACTGTAAGGCGCTTTCCGAGTGAGTCCTTTTGGAAGTCGCTTCTTAACTCCGATGGGAGATTCTCAGGAAAAATGGAAGTCCGTTTGCTTCAATCTCTACGGCTGCAACTCTTTTCCCTCATTCACTGTTCCATATAGTTCTAATGATCCTGTTCAGAAATACAGTTTAATAATGATTTCAATTAACAAGGATACAGTCATATTGCAAAAGAACCGATTAAACGGAAAGGTATAAGACAAAGATCCCGATAGTTTTGAAAGCATTGTTATCAACGTGTACGTCTTTCGAATAAAACCCGGCCAGTTGTTGCTTCACACCATATTGGATAGGCCCCTTTGAAAGTAATTCCAACCGAATGTAGCAATTATGTTCCGCGTAAAAAAACAAGTGTACAACGTTTTAGAAGAAAATAAGAAGATAAAAATTTCGTCTTAAGATTGTTGGATATCTTCTCCTTAAATGCAACTGTTGCTGATGACGTTGATCCGAGATGCCAAAACCAAAGAATAAGAAAAGGAAAACAGAGAGATTAGAAGACTAAGAACTTATGCATAGATTGAGTCGAGTATTAGATACTCTGTCCTTAATACGAAATTCGCCCCACTCAGGTGCTAATGGGTTTTAGTTACGAAACGTCTCCCAGGATACAATGATCTTTCTTCCTCGAGTAGAAGCACTCCAAACTCAAGGAAACAGCGAACCAAATTTAGTGTTTATCTCTCAATACTATAACAACAATGAATGCAAGTGAAATCAGATTTTTGGTGTGTGCTTTCCTTGTGTATAGAATGAAAACATGAGTGGGGTTTATATACTTGATTAGTGTCTCTTAGGAAAGGACATAGTGTCTCTTCGCGAAGAGTCACATCTCTTGTAAGAGTCCTTTCATGGAGAGTCACACCTCTTGGATAGAATCCATTCATGGAGGGTCATATCTTTTGGAAACAACCCTTCAATCATAACTAACATAATTTTCTATTCAATATTTCTAACATGGTCATCTTTTGGTTTGAGGTTCACACTACAACAATAACAATGCATATTATTCGTGAGGAGAAGCTCATTTCGGACTATCTTGTCAATTACGTACAACAAGGAAAAGCTACAACATGCCCTTACTACATCGGCGGTCAAAATTGGTGATTATTATCTTGGTGATTATAGTCATTATTTGGATAGAAAATCCAGTTGTAGCATTAACGTACTTGTTGATGGGTATTATTCTAAACTTAACAGATGTACAAGAATGATTAGCAACTAGCGAAACCAGCAACACTCCTTGTTTATCTGTTTCCTATGATATTGCCAGCAAGACTAATGGGCAGTGCATGGTTAACCCATATGCTATTCAAAGGCGTGAGGAATCAAGAAAAATAGATCAGCGTACGGTTTTTTATTCCATGAAACAGAAACCATATGAAGATAAGTTGGGTCGTCTTATTACCAAAGGTATGTTGTGGGTTAACGGACTAGAAGACGGAGTGTGGAAATTAGTGGTCACTATATTAAAGGGCGGTCAATCTATTTTTAAGGAGTATATTGCAGTCCTAACTAGCCCACCTCTGGATGTCATTAATAAAGCTTGTGATGTGGCGGAAGACTTAACAACCAGTGAGGTTGTCAAGCTAGGTCAGGTAACCGTTTAAAATGGAACCATTAGTAAGAACAGTAGGTTGTATACAATGTCAACAACTGTTAATCGATGGCATAAAAGATTACGAGGAAAACCAGGGAGTAATTCACTCCTTGCTTGCCGTGTTGCAACAATTAGCACGGACTGGAAATTATTATGTGCTGAATACCGAAGTGAGGTGATGGAATTAATGCTTGTTATTGACAAGACTAAGTCCAGTATCAGAAATGAATATTTGGGTTTTGTTTTTGACCGTGGAAAGCAAAAGAGATGTCATTTTATGCATTAAACAACACTCATTATTTAATGCATTCTTGGATCCCTAAGGCTGTTTCTGAGCAAAGGATCGAAGGAGAAGAGCATGGCCAGCAGATTCCTAAGTATGATAGTCAGAAGATTGATGCTATACCATATACGGTAAATGTATCTAGAAGTTCTCGTTGGTCGAAAAACACAAGGAAACTACAAAGGAAAAATTCTAGGTCGAATTTTCTCTAACAAGGGAAGAATGATGCAGGATAAAATATGGAAAATAAATATTATTGGTATTTTGGTTTTTATTATTTAGTTAAATCTTAGGAATATCTAAAAGTATCTAGAATATCTATTTTTAGAGTTTTATTAGCTTAGGGATGTCTTAGTTATATCTTAGATAACAAGTTTAGGGTTATGGTACGCTATATTCATGTTTAGGGAGTTATCTATATAAAGAGCTCCAGGGGTTATGGCTTAAGCAGATTTTGATTATCAATTTTTATTATGACTTTAATGTCTTTATCGAATTTCTACCCTAGAACTCATATTTATCGAAGTTCCGCTTGAATCTACCATATTCTACCCTTACTCTGTTTTTGTTCCCCATCAGCTGCTATACTTGGGACACAAGTACTTGGTTTCCTTAACCAACTAGATTTCCTAATCTAGTCCTTGACTGACCTACCAACAATTATCCACCTCGGATCATGCATTCATGCATGAGACGATCAAGAGAAAAAATAACCTCCATCTTCCAACGTCGATTGAACCATCACTGGATGCCTATGTATCCTCAATAGGAATCAAACCCGACCGTAGTTCTCTCAAATGGCCTTGCTAGAAGACCTCCACCAGGTTACTAAGAACCTCTACCCCTAAAAATGGCCTTTCACCAAACCGGAAGGATGTGGATCAATTTCGAACAATGTTGAACTTTGATCTCAGATACTACTTTAGTCAAGAATGTCTTCTTCTAGCTAGATTATCTTTGGTATCTATCTTCACAAGTTGAATGTCTTCTTCTTCAAGAATTTCTCTCAGAAAGTGAAATCGTACGTCTATATGTTTAGTTCTAGCATGATGCACTTGATTCTTAGCCAAATAAATTGCGCTTACACTATCACAATGCACATGCAGTTGGTCTTGCACAACTCCTAAGTCATCTAGTAAACCTTGTAACCATATAGCCTCCTTCAATTCCTCAGTCACTGCGATATACTCCACCTCCGTAGTTGAAAGCGCCACAGTAGACTGCAAGATTGATCTCCAACTTACCGGTGCTCCTGCTATGGTAAATACATACCCTGTAGTTGAACATCTCTTGTACAAATCACCAGCATAGTCAGAATCCACATACCCAACACTGCTTATTATTACTTTTATCCTTCACAAACTCCAAGACAATATCAATTGTATCTTAAAGACACCTCAAAATCCATTTCACAGCTTGCATATGTTCCTTCCCAGGGAAATGCATATAACGTCTGACCATACTAACTGCAAGTGAGATGTCTGGTTTTGTACATACCATCATATACATTAAGCTACCAATATCCTCAGCATATGGGACTTGGGCCATATACTTTCGCTCTAATTCAGTAGTGGGAGACATACGAGAATTCAACTTAAAATGATTACCAAGGGGAGTACTTACAGATTTAGTTCCTTCGTAGACACCAAACTTCTGTAACACTTTCTTCAAATATGCCTTCTCATAAAAACAAACCTTACCCTTCTCTCTGTCACGTTGAATCTCCATTCGAAGAATCTTCTTAGCCTCTCCCAGATCTTTCATCTCAAACTCAGATGACAACTTGCACTTCAAATTATTGATCTCTTTTTTGTTATTCGATGCAATCAGCATATCATCGACATACAAGAGAAAATATATGAAAGATCCATCACATAGCTTATTAAAGTATACACAATGGTCATAGTGACTTCTTGTGTATGTTTGTCCTATCATAAACTGATCAAATCGCTTGTACCATTGTCTTGGAGACTACTTCAGCCCGTACAACGATCTCTTTAGTTTTCATACACAATCTTCTTTTCCAGCAACCTTGAACCTATACGGCTGAGTCATATAGATCTCTTCTTCTATATCACCATGTAAGAATGTTGTCTTAACATCTAGCTAAACTAGGTCTAAATCATATTATTCTACCAAGGCCAATAAAATTTGGATTGATGAGTACTTCATAACTGGAAAGAAAACCTCATTGTAGTCAATCCCTTACCTTTGAGCATAGACTTTTGCAACTAACCTTGCCTTGTAGCGTACTTGATTCACCTGAGATCATTCTTTCTTAGCATATACCCATTTGCACCAAATTTCCTTCTTACCGTTCGGAAGCTTCATAAGAATCTACGTGCCATTCTTATAAAGTGACTCCATCTCGTCCTGCATTGCACCTTCCCATTCTTTACACTCTGCACTACGTATAGCTTCTAAATAGGAAGTAGGAGTACCATCTTCTATAACTGGTAATGCATAAACAATGTATTTATTCATCCAACCAGACTTCCTAGTTGATCTTCTTGGTCTCCTGGTTCCTATGGTCTTCGTAACCGTAGCTTCTGTATCTTTTACTGGCTCTTGTTCCTCTTCCTCAACAGTGTCACTATCATTTGTAACGTCAGTAGTCACCTCTCTTGTAGACCCAATGTCTTCAGAAGTATTCTGAACAGATACATATTTAGATGGAATTAGTGGAGTTGCATTCATCTCCACCTGTTTCAAAGGCTCACTAGTACTGGTGCTTCTGTCCTCCACCTGCCGAGAACCCCAAGACTTTACCATAGACATCTCATCAAATGTCACATCTTTACTCATGACTATCTTCTTCTCAAGTAGATTCCAAATCTTGAACCCTTTTACTCCATTCTTCATACCCACAAAGATTCCTTTCATAGCACGGTTATCAAGCTTGTTTTCACTAACATGATACCGTGCAGGACAACCAAAGATATGAATTGAGTCATAATCATAAGCTGGTTTACCAAACCACTTGTCCATAGGTGTTTTACCTTCTAATGAAGTTGATGGAAACCTATTAATGAGGAAGCACACATATGAAACTTCCTCATCCCCAAACGCCTTACCTAATCCAGCATTAGATAACATACATCGTACCTTCTCCAGAAAAGTACGATTCATGCGTTCAGCTACCCCACTTTGTTGCGGTGTCTTCTTAACTGTGAAGTGACTCTTTATCCCCTCATCCTGACATACTTGAAAGAATGGATCACTCTTGTACTCTCCACCATTGTCCGAACGTAGTGCTTTCATATTACTGCCAGTTTCAGTCTCAGTTGCTTTTTTCCACCTTATAAAGATTTATAGGACTTCATCCTTATTCCACATGGTGTACACCCATACACGCCTAGAATAGCCATCAATGAATGACACAAACTAATGTTTCCCTCCCAATGATGCATTCTTGGAAGGACCCCAAATATCTGAGTGAACTCCACTAGTATTGTGGATAGCTGTGCCAAAGCTTGTTCTTGTTTTCTTTCCATTAACATAATGATCACAAAATGCTAACTTGTAGGCGATAACACCTTTGAACAAGTCTTGTTGAATAAACCTATGCAACGACTTCTCACCTGGATATGCAAGTCTCATGTGCCATAACTTCGTCTTCTCGTTAGTTGCACTCTCGATGTGTTCAGAAATAGATACATCCCCTGTTGTTGTACTCCCAATCAAGTAATACAAGTTATGATGATGTGTGCCCTTCATGATTACCATAGATACAGATATTACCTTTAGAACACCATTTTCAGCGACTAACTTGTATCCCTTAGCTTCCAAAGTTCCGAGCGAAATCAGATTCTTCTTTATGGCAGGTACAAATATTACCAACTTCAGATCTCTAACCATACCATCGTGCATCTTGATACGAACACTTCCAATCCCAATCACCATGCAGGTATGATTGTTTCCCATACGTACTTCTCCATCAATATCTTCAAAACTTGAGAACTAGTCACGATATGGACATATATGATAAGTTGCTCCAGTATCTAATATCCATGTTCCATCTGTAATAGTACAAGCTGATGGTGTCACATTTAGTGAGAAATCAGAAGCATCATCTGATTCTTCATTACCTTTAGCAATGTTCACCTCGGTATTACTATTATCTCCTTATCTTGCCTTATTCTTGGTACAATCCTTTGCCCAATGACCAAAGTCATGGCACCAAGTACACTCATTTTTCTGCAGTCGCGTCCTACTCTTAGAACGTCCTCTACATTTACCATAACCACTATTCTACTTTATACTGTCTGTTGAACGACCTCTTGCAAGAAAAAAGTCATTATTATATTCACTTACAAGGTCATCACGATCCATCTTCCTAAATTACTCACTACACAATGATGTAGTGACCTCAGCGTATGTCATTTTATCCTTGATGTGCATTAATTCTTTAATCACAGGTTCATACTTTTCAGAAAGAGAGTTTATCAGAAACAATGCTTGTTCCTCGTCGTTTATCTTCTCATCTTAGTTAACAAACTCAGAAAGAAGTTTATTATATGAATCTAGGTTCTCGGTTAGGGTTGTACCTCTCTTCATGTTATAGCGATACAAATTCCTTTTAAGATGTATCCTATTTGCCACGTTCTTCACAAGGTATTCCTTATTTAACTTTTCCCAGAGATCCTTAGCTGAAGTCTCATGCTGATAATTAACTCTTACTGCAGTTGCTAAACACCCTTGTATTGAAGCAAGATATAATTTATTCATCTTGTTCCACTGCTTTTCAGACATCTACACTGGATGACCTTCTAAAGATTCTTCTAGGTCAAGATGAACAAGAGCATCCATTACGTCTGTTCTCCATAAACCAAAGTTATTGGTTCCTGTAAACTTTTCTACCTTGAGTTGTGATCTATGTGAATGAAGTATTTCTTCTTTTGTTTCTTTATCTTTATTTGTGGAATCTGAATGCTCTCCTTCAGGATCGTTCGGATCAACTAGTTTATCCCAGTCAACCATTGTTCTCAAACAACCAAATATAGATAAAAAGCAGAACCTTTAAGATTAGTATTACCTTAAGAAATATTCAGAAAAATAACTTCACTTCAACTGCAATCTGAGTTCCCGTATCCAAGAGCGTCTCCTTGCTCTGATACCAATTTTTGCGCCAAAGCCTGCGGAAGAATTAGGTTGCACTGCTACAATGGTACTCCAATATTGCCAAGAACACAATCACCCACACAAGAAGAACAAATATTTAACGAGGTTGAATCCTCGGGAAGGAATAAGTAATTTTTTATATCACCGTATAGGTTGGAATATACAAAGCTTTAGACGAGAAGAAGAAAACTCTTACTTAGTTCTGGTGTGTTTTCTCTAGTTCTCTCTATAGCTATTTATACACATCAATAAGACTGGACACATTCCTTAACAAGGATTACTTTCCTACAAGTATAGGGTTTCCTAACTTAGATCTAAGAGACAAACCTCTTAAGATGCTATACTTAGGACACAATTACTTGGTTTCCTTAACCAACTAGATTTCCTAATCTAGTCCTTGACCGACCTACCAACACTATGATGAACATTCTTTTGGCGGGGAGAGGTTTTACGTGAAAATGATTCGAATCAGAAGTAGTTTTCACGGGAAGAGGTGCAAAACATTTATTAATTTGTTAGACATGATTTTATATATAGCCACACATCATAATTTTTAATTCCTATTCAGAAACAAAATTCAAAATACTTAACCAACAAATCAGTTTTTACTGAACAAAATGAAAATATTTGTTGGGGATCGCGCATAGAAATATATTTATAGAAACACAAAATCTTAATCACTCAAAAAATGTTATAAAAATTCGCGGCATCTCCAAGGATACAGTTTTTGGTTCATGAGGTTAGAGATTTGTTATCTAAGTAACATAGAACTGCCCCACTACTCGCAAGGGAAAGAAATCCATTGAATAATAATTAAGGTGAACTCCTACTCCAACTTAATGAGCCATCTTCTTCTTGCTTGATAACTAATAATTTTGGCACCGCTTATGCGAGTAACAGAAAAATGATCCCTCAATACTCCGTGTCTAAACTGCCAAGAATTCGTAATTGAACAAAAGTTTCATCAGCCAAAACCAACCATGTTGCATACTAAAAAAAACCGATAGTTTTTATCGATTCTCTTCCATATGTCTCTCCTCCATCCCTTGCCATTTTCAGGGGTGTAAATCTCGACAACAACAGATTTGGGATTTTTCCATGACCTGTACATACATTTCTAACAACCTTGTACTAGTTACTCAAAGGAATATAACCTAATCAATAAGTCACTAGGCAAAAGTAACAATGATATATAGGACGTACGTGTATGCCAACCTTGCATAACAGAAAGGTTATTTCTTTCTTAAACTCAATTACCATCATCCCCAGCAGACAAAGCTGCTAATAACATACTAGCTTGTTTAAATACATTAGAACTAAGATGAACTGTTGATATAGGACATTTACCTATTTTCATTGTATCAACTATTATAGTTGATCCCTTCGTTTGTATCAACAATCATTGTTGATCCCTTGCGTCTATTTTAGATTACTTGCTTTGCAAGTCCTTTAATTTCCTAGTTTAGGAAGAATCCCTTTTATTATCTTTTTAGTTGGTCATGCTAGCCTATATAAAGGCCAAGACTTCTTGTTTAGAATGAATCAATCATATAATCAATCAATCAATATTATTATCGTTTAATACTATTCTCTATCTCTTTTATCTTTTCTTTTATATCTTTATTATCGTCAATTATCATCCTTTTCATCTCTTCTCATCCCTTGAAATATCCGTATTGCCTTCTTCCCTATTCGTACTACATTAGATGGTATCATTTGACAGTATATTAGATTCTCATCTTTTCTACGATCCTGTTTATTGTTTCCGCAAAACAAAACCACAAACTCAAACCCTATTATAAAAAAACTCTAGTTTTCTTACTTCGTTGTTGATCATGACAGAAATAACTATAGAAGATCTTCTGCAGATTAGATATGAATTAATAAGAAGTATTGAAGATTATAGAAAGGAATTACTGCAGATTTGTTATATGGATTATCCGTATCCAAGAGATATAACTACAAAAAAAGAACTTATTATTTCTCAAGAAGAAAAACAACAAGTTTTGAAGAGTCTCGAAGAATTTCTGATTATCACTGTAGCTAAACGTGTGTATAAAGAAGCTTCGTTATCAACTCCAGAAGATTCATTGTCTTCTAATAAAACTTTAGCTGTTTCGGCTATGCATGTTGAATAGAACGTTGAAGAAAAAAATCTGGTAACCGAAGTTGAGAAATCACATAACGATAATGATACATTATCAACTCAAGAGGATTTATATTTTGGTTCTACAGCTATTTCGGCCACATCAGTTGGTGAGAAGAACACGGAAGAATCTTCGCAAACGGATGAAGAAAATCATCTGAAGGAAGTTTTACATGATTCGTTGGATGATCCGTTAGAGCTTAATGGTGAGTTTCCAAATCTTGTTATACATCAAAATTCAGTTATTCATGATTGCCAATTTTGTACTTTACCTATGGTTGAAAATACTCAAGTTCTTATTCATGAAAACGCACGTGTGGACTCTTGCGTAAGCCCTAACAAGGTTCAATTGGTTGAATTTACTCCTAGAAATTATGTTGAGTTATACCCGACAAGTATGATACATTATCAACCATTGTTTTCTATTTTTGCCGATGTGTTTGTGTTTATGGGTAAAAATCGTTTCTGCCAATTTTGGTAAATTCGATAGGTGAGTGAGAAACTGGTTCAAACCCTAAACAAATGTGCTGCACTTGAGCACTTTCTAGATTTGAGAGATCAATCTGTACAAGTCCGGCCTAAATCAAGAAATGGCCGTTCCAGACTTGCTTCGGTCACAAAGTGGAGGAGAAGGGTTGATTTGGGGAGGGAAGCAAAGAAAGGTGTTGAGACCAGAATAATTCTGGAAGAGTAGTGTCTCGACTTGTATCAGAAAGTGAAAGCTTCGGAATCTTGCAAGAGATGAAAGCTTTTTGGAGATCTTGCAAAGTTGCCTTTTCTAAAAGTGTTGTGTTTTTCTCCTGACCGAGACTTGTTGTCTAGTGGAAATAGGTAATACCTATTTATACAAGTCGAGATTGAAACGTACCCTAGCCTCATGAAGGAAGAGAGTAAAGGGTGAAATAATGGGAGGAGGTGGTAACCATATGGTGTTTATGGGTGAAAACGTTTTCACCATTATTTCCTCATTTATTTGACCGCTTTATTCCTTTTCACGCTTTCTTAATGTGAGCGTAGTGTACGCTGCATGCTGTGACCGCCAAACCAAGACCCTAGAAAGTATCCCCCAATTTGTGTTGATGTCTCGAGTATTGGTTGCACCTTGAGTGAAAGTGGCGCGTGTGGCATGTGCGGAATGCCTTTGTTGCGGGTTGCACCTTGAGTGCAAAGGGCAATGCCAGAGCTGCTAGTGGATCGTGTGGCATGTGCCAACAGCATGTGCGGAATTCCTTGATGGTAGGTTGCATGTTGAGTGAAAGTGGAAATGCCAGAGCTTCTAGTGGCGTGTGTGGCATGTGTGGAATGCCTTGGTGGTAGGTTACATGTTGAGTGCAAGTTAGGATACCAACGAGGGTTTTGGCATGCGCTAATGGCGTGTGTGGCCATTAGGGTCACGGCCTAGTAAGAAAAGCTACCAGTGTGCGTGTTTGGCATGTGCCAATGGCATGCTCGGCCATTAGGGCCAAGTCCTGGTAAGAAAAGCTACCAGCGTGCGTATTTAGCATGTGCCAATGGTATGCTCGGCCATTAGGGCTACGACCTGGTAAGAAAATCTACCAGCGTGCGTGTTTGGCATGTTCCAATGGCATGCTCGGCCATTAGGGACACAGACTGGTAATAAATGCTACCAGCGTGCGTGTTTGGCATGTGACAATGGCATGCTCGGCCATTAGGGCCACGTCCTAGTAAGAAAAGTTACCAGCATGTGTGTTTGGAATGTGCCAATGTCATGCTCGGCCATTAGGGCCACGGCCTGGTAAGAAAAGCTACAAGTGTGCATGTTTGGCATGTGCCAATGGCATGCTCGGCCATTAGGGCCACGGCCTGGTAAGAAAAGCTACCAGCGTGCATATTGGCATGTGCCAATGGCATGCGTGGAAAATTTGGCCTAGGTTGCATGGTTCGCAAACTTAGGCGTGGGCGCTATTTTATCATGGCGCGACTAAGGGTAAGGTAAGGGTGATTGGCTTGGCGCGGTGTGACTAGCGTTGCTAGGGCCGAGGCAGAGTGCATTTGGCATGGCGCGGCTAGCTTGGGCTAGGTGTGGCAGGCATGATTTTCCATTGGCACAGAGGTGTGGCTAACATGGCATGCTTTGGCGCATTTGGTGTGACTAGCATAGCTAGGGCCAAGGCAGAGTACATTTGGCATGGAGCGTATAGCTTGGGATAGGTGTGGCTAGCATGATTTGCCATTAGCACGGAGGTGCGGCTATCATGGTGGGCATGCTTTTTCGCGCTTTGTATGACTAGCATAGCTAGGGCCAAGGCAGAGTGTGTTTGGCATGGCGCGGCTAGCTCGGGCTAGGTGTGGCTTGCATGATTTTCCATTGGCATGGAGGTGACGCTAGCATGGTTAGCATGCTTTGGAGCGTTTGGTGTGACTAGTATAGATAGGGACAAGGCAGAGTGCGTTTGGCATGGCACAACTAGCTTGGGCTAGGTATGGCTAGCATGATTTGCCATTGGCACGGAGATGAGTTAGCGTTTTGCTCGTTGTAACCCTAATTTGAAAAAATACCCCCTATTAATTACTGACTACATGTATTAATTTTTCTAATAAATGTGTCACCGGTGACATTAGGTTATTCAGGGTTTTACGATTTTACCCTTTGTCTAAAAACCACCATCAACATTAAGTCCCCTGCTTAGCTCGGAATAGGAGCTTTGTTGCGAGGTAAGCATAAGATGCTGACAAACTATCAGGTGTAAATCGTAAACAGAATTGAGGAGGCTCGTCTGACCTTTTTTATAGATAGGATTTGGAATCCTTGCCTCTGGCAGTTTTGCACAAATTGGGAGGCTGGCACAATTGGGAAGTCAGCATCATTGAGAGATAGGAAGCTGGGCGGCATTGGGAAGTTGTCGCGAGTTGGGAAACTGAGCGTGCTAGCTAGTGGGACCAGCGCAAGGTGGGGAAGCTGAGCATGCTAGATGGCGCGACTTGGGCGTTCATTAGGAAACTGGGAAGATGGGCGGTATTGAGAAGTTGAAGCGAGTTGGAAAGCTTGCGGTTTAGGGTTTGATACGATGAAACCCTAATTATCTCCATTTGGTAAAATCGTTTTACAATTCGCATACGCACTCGAATTTTGTCGGTCCGCCCCTCCATCTGACCGGAAAATAATTTCCCATACCCGATCGAGGGAATATTTGGGTTCTGAGGTCGTGTAGGTGGTGAAAACGGATCGGAAGCGAAAATCAGGAAGAAGTCAGGAGGGAAATTGCGGGCCCGGGGTTTCATAGTCGCGCGCTGGTCACCCTATTTTGTTTTTATGTCGTTTGTTTGGAGTCGTGCTTTCATCTGCAATGTCTCTCCAGTGGGTTCCAAAATTCACCAAACTCTGTTGTATTCTTGGAAAGCTGGGAAGCTGCGCGGCATTGGGAAACGGGAAGCTGGGCGTCCTTGGGAGTTGGCGCAAGTTGCATGCTAGCTTCATGGGGTCGGATTAAGCTGGGAAGCTGGTGCAAATTAGGAGACTGACCAGGATTGGGAAGATAGTCAGGATTGGGAAGCTTGCATGTATTGTGAAGATGGCGCCGGTTGGAAAGATGGTGCTGGTTGGGAAGCTGGCGCGGGTTGGGAAGCTCTTACAAGGGAGACACTTGCGGTTTAGGGTTTGATATGCCGAAACCTGAATCAGCGCCCTTCACTAAAGTTACTGTAGAATCCTCGTTTGGAGTCGGATTTTCGATGTCCGCGTATGTATCTTCAAGCCCAGGAAATTTCCAAGGTTTTGGAAAGAAGCTTTTTGAATTTTGAGCATGTCCCGGGGATGAAAAATGCGAAACAGTAAACTTCCAGGAGGTTTTCAGAACTTTTCCAGGTTGCGTGTTATCTGATGTTCCGTTGACCTCTCCTTGCTCATTCATCTGATTTCCATGAAATATCGACATGTTGTAGGTAACTTCCATGCAAATAGAATGGTACATAAACCAACACTAGATTCCGCACCAATTGCTCCCAGTTCATAATTGAACACAGGGCAGTGTAAATTTCCCTCAGCTGAGTTTGTTTGGAAAACGTGTTTCATGACTTCGGTACTTCTTGCACATGTCGTAGAAGCATAATAAGGAACTTGAATGATGTTAGTTCACTTACTCTCCTAATTTTATGATTGTACTGATTTTCCACGCTTGATCCATCCTAATACCATGTAATCTTCATATTAGGTGCTTAACAATGAAGTTGGAAATCATGGGTCCACTAGTACGAGAAACCCTGGAGTTATTGGCGAAGAACCACTTGCGCCTCCAGGTTATGAAGTATTGACTTCTAATGCAGTGGAAGTGGCAGAAATCCCAATTGAGCCTCAGATGGTGGAACCCGAATCGAGAATAGTAGAAACTGCTTCATCGGAGGTTGCCTCCATGCACAACCTACTTTCATTACATCTCCTTGAATTCCCCATCCACATGATTAGACATGATCCTATCGTACTCTTCTGGATATGACAGTGGGATGCTCAGAAATTACTTAATGAAATATTCTGATAGTTCAGGCTTGGGGCCCTCCACGACCCCGTAAAGTGTTGAAGGCGTCTTCTAGACAGAGAGATGATGATATTCTTCCGATGTACCCTTGAAGAGTAGATGACCTTGTTGTGAGTGCGGCTTTTTGGTTAACTGTGACTTCTGAGCTTTCACAGTGAAGGGATTCCGTGTATATCCTCAGTCTTCAAGCATGGTTTACATGTTTCCATATTTGTAGTAATTTCTGTTGTGGTGAGGCTCTAGTTGGTATTAATGAGTGAGCGATAACAGTTCTTGGTAGGAGATGTAATCAGAAGAGACTACATTGTCGTGGTAACAAAGTAAGTTGGTTGGAATTGTATGGGCTTCCCTGAAAGTAAAAATATTGGCTATATGTGACTATGATCCTTGACATGAGGAAGCGGCATTTAAGTAGATTCATCCCTTGGTGAGGATGTTGAAACTTAGGAAGCTAAACGTTAAAGTTTTGGCTTTGGACCCTGGAGCAGCTTATGGAGAGAATGCGAAGTGGAGCGGTTTCATTAATCAGTGTGTTGTCAAACCGGACATCCTTCAAGTGAACAGTGGTTAGGAGTCCTTGATTCCTTCTATCAACCGTGATTTAGTTTGGGAGCGGCTTCTCTGGTTGGAAACAGATACTTCTCTAATGCAGTGCGGTTGAGGGATGCAGATATGTCCCAAGAAATCATGCGTCCCTTGATAGGAAGAGAGTCTTCGTGAACCCAGGGGGTTTGATGATCTGCTTCGATTTTGGAGAAGTTGTTCCTGATCTTTATGTGTGATGAAGTCAGACTGATGATTCCCCACAGGGCGTTCAAGTGAAATGCTAGAAGGACGCAAGTTTCCAGCACTAGGTAGATGCAAGTTGCTGTTAAGATGCAAGATGGAAGCGCAAGCATGACGTAGGGAGGATGCAAGTTTTCAGTGTTGGAAAAGATGCACGCTGGTGGCACTGGAAAGGATGCAGGCTGTTGTGTTGGAAAAGATGCAAGGTGTCATTACTGGAAAGATGTAAGGTGTCGGCACTGGAAAGATGTAAAGTGTCGGCGCTGGAAAGATGCAAGTTGCCGGTGCTAGCCATTGAGCAGAGAAGCTAGCACTGGAGAGAAACTATCTGTTAGTGCTTACCAGGGTAAGGTATCGTGGTCGGCATGTCCGTGCTGCATGTGTGCCTGACATGTGCATCTGGTAAGCGCGTCTGGCAAGCGCGTATGGTGTTGTCTTGGACGCGGATTGTTGGTGGTGGAACTTTGGCTATCAAGCTGTGATGATAACGCGGGAGGCTTCTTTCCGTGGGATGGTGGAAACGATACTTGGAAGGCACGTAGGGTGGATCATGGAATGCTGGTGTTAGCGATAGCATGGTAGAAACAAAGTGGGAAATCATATTACGGCTATGCACTCCAGCGTTTCTCCATCAGTTTGTTCTTTTTTTTTTTTTGGGTGCAAACCCTAGCCATAGGTATGCCTTCCATAAGTCTGTAGGGATATAGTTCCTCTCTTCAAATATTACTGTAGTAGCGTCAGCTACCTCATAAATATTAACTGGTAATGATACAAAGTCGGTACACATGGTGATGTAAAAAAGAGTTGGAGCTGAAACAGGCGGTCCTCCAAATGACGAATGATGTCTCCTTCGATAAAAGTAAACCACTGTTGAATGGATTCCTTTGCACTTCTTTCTTCTGTGTTTCTTTTTTGAAAGGCAAATGAAACACCTGGCATATGGTTTTGATTTTCTGGATTTCGGGTTGATAGAAAAGTCTTTTTTTTTAATTTCTTGGTTGATAGGAAAGTGGTACCTATGAGGGTTTTGGGTTATTATTTGGGATGAACTATTTTAGGATATGGAAAAAAGATGAATATATGTTTTTTTTTTTAGGGATGATGCTTTTTTTTTTGTTTATGACGGTAAGTGATACGAACATCCCAGGGAAGATATGGAACCGTGAACATTGTGTGTTGGTGGATGACATGAGACAGTAATATAACATGGCTATTGGTTTTATTATTCCCGTGAAAACTTTAAATGGTAAACCATGTATATTCTGTCTAGGCAAGACTTACTCGGTTTTCAGAATCTCCTGATGAAAATGGATCATCGTGTGTAAGATCGCATTTCGCGGAAAACACCACTGTCATTGTGGAAAGTCCCCGGTCGTTTAAAGTTACTTGATGACTAGACCGTTTTATTTCGGTTTCTGTGAAGCCCCAATCGTCTTCTTGCGGTTTTTGACTGAAACCAGGTTGCTCGTAGTTGAATCGTAGATCCCCAAATAATCGACTTTGCCGCTTTGTCGGCAAGGACCCGTCGTTTCATGCAGTTTCACGACGGGTTGCCTGGTTGTCGAATAAATAATCTGCTTGTTTCTGTCGCCCTGACGCCTGAATTGAGGTGTGGGGTAAATTCCTGAAAGATGATATGTAACCTAAAGATCAATCCTCCCGATGTGGTCGCCAATTATTTATGGATAAAAATCGTTTTTGTCGATTTTGGTAAATTCGGTAGTTGAGTGAGAAACTGGTTTAAACCCTAAACAAATGTGTTGGACATGAGAACTTTATAGATTCGAGAGATCAATATGTACAAGTCCGTCCTAAACCAAGAAATGGTCGTTCCAGACTTGCTTTGGTCACAAAGTGGAGGAGAAGGGTTGATTTGTGGAGGGAAGCAAAGAAAGGTGTTGAGACCAGAATAATTATGGGAGAGTAGTGTCTCTACTTGTATCAGAAAATGAAAGCTTCAGAATCTTGCAAGAGATGAAATCTTTTCGGAGAGCTTGCAAAGTTTCCTTTTCTGAAAGTGTTGTGTTTTTCTCCTGACCGAGACTTGTTGTCTGGTGGAAATAGGTAAGACCTATTTATACAAGTCGAGACTGAAATGTACCCTGGCCTCATGAAGGAAGAGAGTAAAGGGTGAAATAATGGGAGGAGGTGGTAACCGTATGGTGTTTATGGGTGAAAACGTTTTCACCATTATTTCCTCATTTATTTGACCGCTTTATTCCTTTTCATGCTTTATTAATGTGAGCGTAGTATACGCTCGCATCTTTGGACCGCCAAACCAATACCCTGGAAAGTATCCCCGCTTTGTGTTGATGTCTCGAGTTTTGGTTGCACCTTGAGTGAAAGTGGCGCTGCAACATGCGCGCGTGGCATGTGAGGAATTCTTTGTTGCGGGTTGCACCTTGAGTGCAAATGGCAATGCCGTAGCCGCTTGTGGCGCGTGCGGCATGTGCCAATGGCATGTGCGGAATGCCTTGGTGGTAGGTTGCATGTTGAGTAAAAGTGGCAATGCCAGAGCTTCCCGTGGCGTGTGTGGCATGTGCCAATAGCATGTGGAATGCCTTGGTGGTAGGTTGCACGTTGAGTGCAAGTTACGCTACCAAATGAGGTTTTGGCATGTGATGATGGGCGTGCGTGGCCATTAGGGTCACAGCACTGGTAAGAAAAGCTACCAGCGTGCGTGTTTGCATGTGCCAATGGCATGCTCAGCCATTAGGGCCACGACACTGTAAGAAAAGCTACCATCGAATCGTGTTTGGCATGTGCCAATGGCATGCTCGGCCATTAGGGCCACGCCCAGTAAGAAAAGTTACGGCGTGCGTGTTTGGCATGTACCAATGGCATGATCGTCCATTAGGGCCATGGCCTGTAAGAAAATCTACCAGGGTGCATGTTGGCATGTGCCAATGGAATGCGTGGCCAATTTGGCCTAGGTTGCACGGTTTGCAAACTTAGGCGTGGTTTTTGCAAACTAGCGTAGCTAGGGCGTGGTAGAGTCACGTTTGGCATTTTGGGCTAGGTGTGGCTTCCATGATTTTCCATTGGCTCGGAGGTATGGCTAGCATGGCATGATTTGGCGCGTTTGGTATGACTAGCATAGCTAGGGCCAAGGAAAAGTTTGGCATGGCGTGGCTGGCATGATTTGCCATTGGCACGGAGGTGCGACTAGATGGTTGGAATGCTTTAGCGATTTGGTGTGACTAGCATAGCTAGGGACAAAGCAGAGTGGGTATGGCTAAGGGGATGGCATGATTTTCCATTGGGCATGGTTGGCATGCATTTGGTGTGACTAGCATATCTTGGGCCAAGGCAAAGTGCGTTTGGAATGGCGCGACTAGCTTGGGATAGGTGTGGCTGGCATGATTTGCCATTGGAACGAAGATGAATTAGGGTTTTGCTCGTTGTAACCCTAATTTGAAAAAATAACCCCTATTAATTACGACTACATGTATTAAATTTTTTAATAAATGTGTCACCGGTGACACTAGGTTATTCGGGGTTTTATGATTTTACCCCTTGTCTAAAAACCACCATCAACAGTTTGGTTTTCGATCCTTTGAAAATTTAACAGTGAAAAATTATTCTGGAAAGATTTGTGGTCGTATTTTCTCAAAATCAGAAAGAGTATCGCTGGAAAACGATTTAGAAGTTAATTCAATATGCGTGCATGGGATTAATTCTATACGTGGCTGTGATGTTGTATTAATTGTTGTTAGCAAACCAATCACTATGGGTCAAATTGATCCGAACTGGCCTTTGATGAAAACTCGTGTTGTTTTTGAGTTTTGGGATGGCAACTTCAACATCTTATCTTTGAGACATCATGGAGAGTTTCTTTGGCTAATTTATGTTCCTGTTATAAGTATAGAAAATTATACCGGTAGAGTCCGTGGTAGAATGTTTTCAAACTCATAGAGTTTAACAAGAGCAGGAGATTCAGAAGTTAATCCACTATGCTCCAGTGCCAGTGGAATTGATTCTATAATAAACTATGCGTTTTACTCTACTCATGCTGCACTTTGGTTTGAAAGTTCATCAAGTAATTTTGTTGACATATTATCATCTTCCACGACACTGGATCGTTTGATGCCAAGTAACGAATTTGGTCATTGAACGGAAAATATTTAGCTGGAAGAGAATTTATTTTGCATACTTCACATCATAAATGGGGATCCAAGTTAATGCTGGTGGGTGACATGGAAACTGATGCTGTATTGAAATACAATTTTCGTAATCTTTTTGGTACTTATGCTACATCTTCTACACACCGAAAACATGTTAACGAAAAGTTTCGAGTTCAGTGGAATGATATCCTAAACTCTGCTACACATATGATGGATGCTCATGTCCACCGAAATCTTACACTTGAAGTGGAGTACAATGTAGAGGTTAGTGCAGGTCTGGGACCACTTTCCACGTTATATACTTTGGTTAGCCAAGAATTTCAGAACTTAGCGTGGGTATGACTAGGAAAAATCACAGTCATCTTAGTTCATGGAAAAATATATTGGCAGAAGATATTTTCCTCTCTTTTGTTCATCAGAGATCATGCCTAGGTGTGACGGAATGAAAGTATTTTTCATATTGTATACTTACAAATGTAACTCGATGGAACCATGCTATTAACGACATTAATATCTCAGGTAGTTATGTTTCTTTGGGGTTGAAAGATTACAAAGATAATGTTGAGAATCAATTTGTTCGAATAGGTGATAGCATGAAGAAACAATTCCCAATATTTTTCAAAACCTTCGAATTCTTTTCGTCAATCTTTGTGCACGCAACGAAAAAACTACTCTTATTCATGACTAGAATATGGTACATTTTCCTGGAGTTGTTTTGTACATACCAACCTTGGACGAAATTGTCGAGGAGGATATCATACACTAGTGGAAAATGGGTATTTACCGACCTACATCGAGACCCCGGTAATGGTAGTTGGGCAATTTCGTAAAGCGGTCTCTAATATAATAAAAAACTAGAAAAATTCAGAGAGGATTATTATCCGGCTCTGATTGGAAAATTTATTTACCATTTTGCCACCATAAAACTACTGATTCAATGACCCCCAGCCTTCGATGAAGATTTGATTATTGATTCTGGGACCCACACTTTATATGGTCAGGATTTGATTATAAAAAAGAACTGCTGGATGATAGCCCTCTTTGTTTTATCGATGTACTCGTATTTATCATTTATCTTCCAATATCTTTATTTTCTCTTAGAGCATCTCCAACGGATCCTCAGGTTTTTCCTACGTGTTATGCCCTTTAAGACATCTTTAAAATCAAAATTCCTTAGTTTTAGGAATGGAAAAGAAATCTTCTCCAATGGATTAGTATTGAAGTTAATGAATAGGGCGCATGTATTAACGCTATTGGCTAGAGATTTTTTTTTTCTTTTAAACTATAAGAGCTTCTCCAATGGAATGTGTGTGGAGATAAAAGTCAAAATCCACATAGGATGCACATCCACTTTGTCTAAAATCATTCTCCCACCCGGATGTCATAAATCAATGTATGCATGACTTTAGGTAAAAAATGTCAAGGGGAATATTTAGTTTCCCACATTCCCCTTGACATTGTCTACTATCCTAGTCAGCTTTTTTTAACTAAAAATATATTTTATTTACTAAAATTAATTCTAATACAATAAATAATTATTTTTAGATCTAATAAAATCTTAAAATTACCAAACATAAAATTTACATTTATAAAGAAAATTATCAGAAACAATACCATTGGAGATGAATAAATTTTTTCACCTAAACTTTAGGAAATTTGGAATAAAAATGTCTTGTTTGTGTTGCCACATAGGAAATACATACAACAACCATTGGAGAAGCTCTAACTGCTTCATTGTTTACTCTCCAATGAAACTACTGATTAGGATCCTCACATCCTAAAAGAGATCCTCTAAAACCAGAGGATCATGTAGAGGATGTAATTATAACCACCTCCCACGTCATCTACACATTGCTTCTAGAGGTTACCATTGGAGATGTTTTTTTCTCAAAATATCTTAAAATCCTATGTGGCCTGCAATTTAGGAAGTGAAGAGAGTCTCGTTGGAGATGCTCTTACCTCTTCCATAGCTCACATCGTACTCATCTCCATATCCATCTTTCTCTTGTTTTTTTTTCCTCTGTAAGTTTAAAAGCATTTGATCTCCATCGACCTTTATTACCTTCTTCTTCTTCAAATAATCAATTTCTTCTTATCGATCCAGATCTAGAAGGCGAAACAAAAGTAAATACCCTCAAGCTAATAATCGATTCCATTGGTAGTCTGGGTTGTCAATGATGAAATACTTCTTACGATTCATTGGGGTAATTATCTATGACTCAATCTTCTTTTTCATCTTCAATTTCAGAAATTTAATTTTTAATATTAGGGTTAGGGTGAATTTTCAAGCTCTTGATTTTCTTGGGAATAGTTTTGATTGAAGTGTTATTTTTCTAAATAGGGTTATGGTTTATTTCAACCGGTTCTTATAATGATTCCTGATGATGATGGTGTAGTGGTGGTGATGAAGCAAAGTTGGTCGACTTCTTATCGTTATTTTTTTTTTTTTTACTTTGATTTGATTTGGTGTTCGTTAATTTGATGGAATTGTAATGAGAACTGTCTTTGATATCAAGAGACTTATCGGAAGAAAGTAAGTAAAAAAATACTTAGATTTAGATTTAGATTAGATTTAGATTTTTTGTGTAATTGGTAGTGGAGATTTATCTGGGTTTGTGATTTATGAGTGATTTTGGTTATGTGTAGGTTTGATGATAAAGAGGTACATAGAGATATGAAACTCTTACCATACAAGATTGTCAACAATGAAGGAAATCCATATCTTGAGGTTAAACTTATGGATAGGAAGACTAAGGTTTTCAGTCCTGAGGAAATTAGTGCTATGATTCTGACCAAGATGAAGGAAATAGCTGAAGCATTCTTAGGATGCTGTCATTACTGTTCTTGGCAAGATTGAGAACCAAATAAAATTAATTCATGTTTGATTCCACAATTTATTATGTGAATTTGCAATTTTTTATGTGGATTTTTTAAATGTGGTTGATTCGTTGTTGTGTTCTTTGTTCAACATCGTACTTTAATGATGCTCACTACCAAGGATGTTGGTGTGATTTCTGGATTAAATGTAGCAAGAATCATCAACGAGCCAACCGCAACAGCTATCGCTTATGGTTTGGACAAAAAGACCGGAGAAAACCACATCCTTGTTTTTGATGTTGGTGGTGGTACATTCGATGTCAGTATCTTGACTATTGATAATGGAGTTTTTGAGGTATAATTCTCACATAGTTTTCAATATCTGTTTTTGTTTTATGGTCTATTGCATAATTCTTCTTAGAGGCAACACTATGCTAGTAATTCATTAGTTGATTTAGCATAATTGCTCTAATTAGGTGCAACTTGATAGAAATTTGTTTCCATTTTCAGGATTATGCTATCAATTACTGCTAACGTTGTATGATAAAAAATATGGTAGAAAAATTAATATTTAAGAAAATAACTAGATGGATATAAATGTGATTGATTTTTATTTCCTAATTTAACTGTCAATAAGATTTATTACTAACGTGAATCACGAAATAATATTTTTATTTCCTAATTTCCTAATTTAATTGGTTTTTATAATTCAGATTAACGTGATTGATTTTTATTTCCTAATATTTGTCTGTAATTGGTTTTTTTTTTTTTGTTATGTGTAACATGTGCATGTGTATTTATTTGTATCATAATTTCTATTTTCGTAATATATTAAAAAATCAGATTACAACACCTTTGGATGGTTGCCGAGCAACAAGCTGAGATCCAAGCCCTTTCTGAATAACGACACCCAACCTATGGAAAATAAAGCTGCCTAAACCACTACCAGCGTCATTGCTAACTAAAAAATTCTTTAGACGCTTGAAGAAAGAAATAAAATCATCGGTAAGCTCTCCTAGAGTAGTAAAATCTAAGACGCCCAAACCATAACCATGAGCAACACAATCAGACAAATATTTGGTATGCTTGCGCGCGATTGCCTTCGAAATAGCCCTGCCGGAACAAAGGAACGAACACCATCACGGTGAAGGGGAGACTCAGTGACATCCATACACACATCTTGCCCGTTCTCCAAATTGAGAACAAGAATATCATCTGGCCTCAAATCCTTGTTATCATCCGTTAAAATACCCAGATTCGCTTCCTTACGTGCAGGAACACAGGCTTTGTAGCAAATATCAATAACTAAATCACGAACTAAATCATGGCGAAACTTAATCCCAACATCCTTAGCACAATGGAGCGCGTGATCGCCAAAAATATCCATAGGTTTATCACAACAAGAGCACAACCCACCTTCGAAGAACAAAGGAATACCAAGACGATAGCAAACAACAGCCCTGAACTAACGGGGGCCGAGGCACTGACCAAGACCATTAACCGGGACAGCCAAAATATAATATTGAGCATTCTTGATCTGGTTACACTGACATAACATAGAATCTCTAGCAGATAAAGTAAATCGAGCAGGATTCGCTTCTTGATCGCGCCGAAATACGTGGGATCGCTAAAGAGTGCATATAGGGGGCGTGTCATCGATGCAATAAGTAGAAGGCAAATCACATGCCTGAGTAAATTTACGAAGATCTAACTTGTAGGCAGCACCATTATCGCGGGAATAAACTACCAAGTATCACCTTTCGCATAGAGTCTATCTGACTCTAAGAGGCAAGATAACAGTAGACGCGGGTATCTGCCATAGTATACAAACCAAGCCCACCATCCTTGATAGGCAACGTAGCTAATCTATGTTGCAGAGGCCCGAAGCCATCTCCATCCCCCGTTATCAAAATCCTCAAATACTTAAGTAGGTGATTGTCAAAGAGGTCAGCGGCTTGTTGTATAGCAGCAGGATTGGTGGTGCGCATGGCAAAATATAATATGGAGACACCGACACAGTTACTAAGCAGTAGCATCTCACTCTGAGGGTCCTTGAGATTTTTAATAGCTGACATTATTTAAATAGTCTTGTGCACCCTACCCAAAACCATGTCGCTCATGAAGTCCATGTCCAAACTCACAGGTCAACCTAAAAGCTTAACACCTTTACTCGGCCTCCCAATATCTCTAGGGAAAACACCTACCTCAAGACTACGAGGATCAAGAGTAGGCCAAAAAACTTCTATCTTCTTGATATTGAGATGCAATCCCCTAGCCGGTCCTTCAGATTCTATAATCTTCAGAGCTATGGCAACCTCCAAAGTGTCACCGACAATAGTTCCGTCATCAAGATACCAAGCATGTAAATCAAGATTGCAATGAGAAGCAATTGACTTCACAAGAGGGTGAAGAGTCAAAGAAAACAGAAGGGGACCGAGAGGATCACCTTGCTGAAATCCTAAGGAGGAAGACAAGATGTATTGGTCGTAGAAGAGTTTAGCAGGACTAGCGTAGCAAAATTCAACCCATCGAGAAATACCTGGACAATGAAGCCGAACCTCTCTGATGAGATGAGACCTTCACACCATATTGAAGGCGTTCGAGAAGTCAATAAGCAGCATTGACATCTTATCCGAGTGTCCTTCTAGTTACAACAGGACTATTTGCAGCATAAGTATGATTTCCCCCTAATGCTACACCAACCCCAAACTGATGATCTCCCAAATAAGAACACATGGCTTTGCCGACTGAGAAAGCGGAAACTTTAGAGACCAACCGATGCCAGATAGTACCTACCGCAATAGGCCTTAAACCACCACCAGGTTTAAGTAAAGGCGTCAGAGGAGCACTGGCGATGAGCTCTCCCAGGACCTCAGGACACTTTCCATCCAACCAAAGGTTGACCACCCCTGTGATTGAAGCCAACAAATCATCTGCCACTGCCGGTCTGCACCACTCAAAACGTCAACCAAATGTTGCGCACGCAAACCGTCAGACCAAATGAAGTTCCTCTAGGAAACTCTTTATAGCCCCCGAACAGCCCGTGAATCAACCGAGACCGGATCATCAGAGATAAATTCCTCTGGAATGGAAGGAGGTGGAGCTATTGGATGCTTCGTCTCAGAATCTAAAAACGTGTTCTCGCAGGCGAGGAGCAACACCGTTTGAAGATAAAACCCGGATGGCCGCTGAATAATGTCCAAGCTCGAGCTTCTTACGGCAGACACTCAAGTTGGACGCATCTTCCTTCTTCTCATTGTCTGGTTTTGTGCTATGGTGGTCCCCCAGTAGCTGCAACAACTTAGTAACTAGCTTAAAACAACCCCCGAGGTTCCTTCCAAATCAATAAAGCCCACGTTGGATGGAGGCTATCTCGTAGTCACTTGCGTTGCATGATTTCTCATCCGCCTTGGGTTTGTACCTCAACCAGCGTGCAAATGGGGAGGAGGATTAGCCGAATCCAGGAAACAACATCCGTAGGTTTTCTTAACACACAGTATAAGCACTCTTTCAAAGTGCGAGAAAAAATCAATCTACACTTGTGAGGGATGCTAGCAATCGTTGGAATAGACCGATGGAAAATATCACACAACAAATTGTGGTGTTAGAGAGAATTCTTCATCTGACAAATACTTGAAGACAAATCCTCAACGAGACAACATCTTGTCAACGTGACTAGTGGTCGTTCACAACTGCAGACAAAAATGCTTCTTGTCGATGCCGTGTAGTAGAAAATATGTAGAGCTTCCATTGAAGGGACCTGCAATGGTGTCGCAATGAACACCCTTCCTTTGCATGGAGATGTCCAGGTGAAGAGTCATACACCGGTGCACAACCACAACCGAAGTTACAACAAGTCTTCCCAAGCCTTGAAGATTGTAATGTCGTCGGCAATCGTAGCTCTACAATGGGCATTGTCCTTTGAAAACGAATGTTTAGCTTGTAAATGATGCATTAAGGAACCTCCAAATAACCCCTCCCATTGACACCATTGATGCAAATTGTCGGGTTCTTGTATGGACAACTCACATATGTTAAGAAGAAAAACTGAAAGATGGGGAAGGCGCAGACCGAGGTGATGGAGGAGGTTTACGGGAAGAACGCGATGCAGAACTTGCTGAAGTTGTCATGGCAGGGAACTTAAGGTAAACTAAACCCTAAACGACGAGAAAAGCAAAAGAAAAACGAGAAACGAAAGGAAAAACAAATCCTAGTCGATAAAAGCCAAAGGAAAAACTATGATAATAAGAATCTAGATCTCAGGGAAAACCAAAAGGAATAATCCGAGAAAAGGAATGAAACAACTAGGAATAACCCAACAAACGAATGAGATAAATCCGATGGAAATCCATGGTTTTTTGCCGCTATGGTTTCACGGAGCTCATCACCAAAAATATTAATACTATAGATTTTACTTTT
>JAJJWX010000321.1:0-23434 GCA_023529315.1 Papaver bracteatum | reverse complement strand
AAACTTTTAACCCTTTCTAGAGCTTAGGAAATTCCATCTAGCTCCAATGCTTTCTGACAATCTAATAAGCGCCACAAAAATAGAGTTTGTGTTCCTCATAAAGTTGATCTAGAAGTTGCACCACCTTCAAAACATGCAGTTTTAGATTCTACTATTCGGATTTACTATATCCATAATCATGAATAACTCTCCAAAATTAATCAAATTACCCCAACAACTGAAATTATCGTGTTGTTTTCTTTAAGCGGAAATTATCGTGTTGTTCCAATGTTGTATCGAAAATCTGCCATTAAAAAATACGAATCAGCATTTGTATGCACAAATTAATAAATTGCATTATAGTTTTCATATGCGTCCCATTACTTGAAAGATATTGTGAGTCATGCTTGTGATGAATATATTCTAAAGAAAATTTATCTAGAAAACCCAAGATCATTATCCAGAAATTCTATTAATCATAGCTCATATAATATCGTTGGCTCGTATCTCGAAAATAATAAAATCCATTAAGACCATTTAAAAATTGATGAAAATCTTAAATATAAACAGAAACTAACCTAGAAAATTGACAAAAAAGCTTCATCTCCATCATTTAACCCAATTTCACAGTTCATTAACAAATATGGAAGGAACAATCGGTGTGTTAGAAAACTCTTTTTCTCATTCTTTTATATTCTTAAGATCAAAGTTGTAAATCATTCCATGTAAACCATGATAGTGGCAGTTGCCTCTTCGTGATCGCTACTCTGGATTGAAAACAACGTCAGTTAAAGCTGTGAATATACCTCAAATATCAATAAAAAAATTCAAAATGTGAATACAAACACAAACTTCAGGACAATAAGGAAATAAACAGTTTGTCTACCACCAAATTCAGAATGGTAGTATATAAGCATAACTGTATGGTAACAAAGAGCAATCATATCTATAGTTGGTCGAGTTACTTCCTAAGCATACCTTAAAAACATCAACGAAGTAATGTTCTCTATGATACTCCCTGACCATTTTTTATGATTCGTAGTCCAGCAAAAACATAGATGTAAATATGGATAGTCTCTCTGATCAAGTTAACACATGTAAGAACATTTCTCAGCAATACTGATCTGGTATAATACGTGAGGAACAATAATTCACAATTTAAACATTTAAGTACGTTTCTTCCTTGGATTGGAATCAAGAGAACTGTTAATATTAAGTTAGGCTAGATTTTTGAATTGTTTTTGGAAACTACCGACCAAGACACTACTGCGTCGATTTTGAACATTAATATTGTCCTATGTTCAATATTTTACATGTGAAATATATATATATATACAACGGAGGCAACAATTACCATTAACTAAATGCTCTTGTCAACAAACAACCAAATACACCAAAGCAGCATAGGCTAGAAACATGTAGACTTAGCTTAAAAATAGATAATACCTTCAAGTAAAGTTCTCCTAACTGGAGTTTTATGAATTATGTATCAAAAGTTTATGCATAGTATACATGTAACAAAAATTTTAATCTGAAAAAGTTATGAACAATTACTATCAATGAGCACCATAGCATACTATTTCCATGCATGAGTCTAAATTCCAGGTAAGGTTAATCATTTACTTATTGCGCGAACAGTTTAAAAATCTTACACTCGGTAATACCATGAAAACCCTGCAAAAATTTAATATTCAATCTTTATGCTCAGAGTTTATAGAATTTCTGCTGGTAATAGGTTCCTAATGCCCAGTCATCCCCATGGTCTTTGAGAACCAAGCATAGACATTTTTACATCTAAAGGATTAAAAACAAAAACATTTGAGTACATATTCAAACATTTGAGTAATATTAAACATCAAAAAATCAGTCTTCGCATCACAATAAAATTAACGGTACTTGGCAATTTCATTTAGGAAAATTAAGTTCACAATCACCGGTTCATACCAATCGAACAATTTCGATCCATTACAATGAATAAGATGACTTGTCTTTCTGGATGGTCTCGGAAGTTGAACATATTTGATACAAAAATAAATTTATAAAGTAAAAATATTTAAGTAAACATAAATGTTGTCAATCGCTTGACATGACCCCCATCTCTTACAAATCATGGACATAGTAAGGTTATCGTACTGATAGCGTAAACTAAACAAAATTTAAATATGACTAATGCTTGTACTTAAAATTATAGTCCAAAGATTGGACATCCGTAGTTCACGTAGGTGTTAGGATTGACATCACTCCAAGTTTTATTCCTAGTTTATGTAATATTGATGTTATGGGTGTTGTTGCACTAAGTATTGCCATGATTTATTAATCAGGAGTTGATTTTATCCTATCCATGCCTCCCTCGCACGCAGATCATGCCATGCATCTTTTCTCTCTAGTATTCCTATGTCCAGTAAATAAATTAATAACATTAATGTAAATTTTAAAGATGACCAAAATTGTTCATAAATTAAGAAAAAAACTAAATAAATAACAAAAGAACATAGATAAGTCTCAAGCAAATAAATAAACCTAAACTTAAAATATCATAATTCCGTCCAATATATTCTCAATCCAAATCTTCCACTGATTGATTTCGTCTCGTAAGAATCTGCTTTATGCAAAGGAAAAATCATATATGGATCTAGAGTTAACTATACCCGACTACCACACTTGTAAAAGGAAATTTCGCATACCTTGGCTATTGAGAGTATAATTTTGGTAAGAAAATGTCAACAACGAAGCAAGTGCATGACATATGTTACCAAGCCTTCCACGGATTAGTTCCTGGTTGAAAACCATCATCTGATCCAGATACGTTGATGCATGGGCTCCACTATCTAATTCACCTGCTTCAACCATTGAGCACACTAGTTACGATAAATGAAGAAAATTAAGGCCAATTTGTTGAGCTCAAATATGAAATTCCATGAGAAGAAACTTGATGCTCCAGCAAAGAGACCCAAATCAGTTATTCAGTCTTCTTTGGAAGTTGGTGAGTATCATCAAACTAATAAATATGATACATATTTCCTGTTAACATACTATTATATCAACTACTTTTGCAATTCAGTTAGCTAATTTTGGTTCAAGTCGAAGAAGTGTGTCACAAACATTTGCTAAAACATGAACTGATTTGTTCGTTATGAAAGACCCTGTTAGATTCTTCTCGAAAGTTCAGATTATGATAAGTACTGGTGCTCGTAGAGCTAATACAATTTTTCCATCAGTTTGACGACCAAACACATAAGGAATTTACCTAATCATCTCCTCATTATTTCGAATACTAAAACAAAATAAAATGAGGGAAAACAATAACAAAACAAATAAAAAAGGATTTCTTCTGTGAACCAGATCTCCAAGATGTTAACATCAATGAAGTATTCAGACGCACATTACCATTTACCAATAGAATTTCTTTATTTGCGCACTTTTACATTCAACGGTTAAAGAAAACCAAAGCTATCATTCAGAAAAGGCTAATAAAAGCAATGCAAAGAGTAAAGAAAGTTTGCATAAATAACAATAGAGGTTGAAAAACTGACTTTGCTCAAAATACTTGTCTAACAGCTGAGGTGAAAATTCAATAAAATGCAAGGATGAATATATGACAATACAAAATCAAACAACATAAGTAATCAGTTCACCCCTCCTCTCTGAATGAATAACATGAGCGTAAAGGTTGTATGATTAGCAGTGGCAATATCGTAACATAACCAAAAAATAATAATTTCGACATGCAGAAACATGCAAGTACCCTATGGCAGTATGAATTTACAGAAGATACAAAACACCACCCACAATACATTGCAATGTTGTCGTGCCCGTGAACTTGTTTTTTCAGCTAAGGATTCCAACTCATTTCTATTTTCATGCAAATACACATCGAGCACCATATCTTTGTGATCCGTAATGCCTCTTTCTTTAACTCCATAGCACAACACGTGAAGTAAAAGTGTAAAATAATTAGATTCCAATTTAAGTTCTCTTGCCTATATGTTATTTGGAGAAGCGTTAAATGGTTTGCCAACCAAGCAAATTGCAGCTACGGATGAGATGTTAGACTATTATAGAAGAACTTAAAATATGTAGCATGCTAATTATTTTTTACCGACCGAATACCATAATCGTCGGCATTCATGATCACCTTCTTGATGCTAGCAATGTTGCAGTATTTTGACACCCCGGAAGGACATCTGTTAAATAAAGTGAGCTTTACCCCAAAGATGGTCCATAGTATCGGTCTTGTAAATGCGAATACTTATGAAGCTTGGTTATTGTTAGTAACACAGTAATGGAAGAGATACATTCCACCCCCAATTCCGTCAACTGTCACATGTAATGATTGTTTGATCCTTCTCGGTTGGCAGAGCGTTCCTTTTATCTTTTAAGTCCTTAACTTTTCTCTTAAGATTGTGAAATTGGGTTCTGAGTACCTCATTTGCAGATAATGTCCTCCTAAACTTAAACTTAACATTCTCATACCTCTCTTTCAAC
This sequence comes from Papaver bracteatum, assembly GCA_023529315.1. Lineage (NCBI taxonomy): Eukaryota > Viridiplantae > Streptophyta > Magnoliopsida > Ranunculales > Papaveraceae > Papaver > Papaver bracteatum. The sequence continues at coordinate 18,970 of JAJJWX010000321.1, read as the reverse complement.
TTCTCCATATTGTCAAATTCTAAGTCAGAAATATCTATATATTTTCATAGGCTAGAATGTCAGAAACAATAATTTTCATATTTGCGATGTTGGAATATAATTTGTAATCTAAATAGTTCAAGTATGGATAAAGTCGGATAGAAGACTCTAGAGTTTCCAAGATTTAGTCAATGTTGTAATGTTAAAGGAAGAAGTCCATAAATGTCCATATTTTGTAAGAGTGTGTGAACATTTATGGATATGAAGAGAAATATCTAGAAAAAACTAGAGTGGTCTATGTCGGTGGTCATATGTATGTAGTCCAGAGAACTCTATACTTTGTATGGTCGGTCTAACAAAGCCTATAAAAAGGCAGTTCATGTGTCCATGTAAACTCGAGAAAGAACAATAATATAACAGTGAGTTCCAGAGAAAACAACTTTGCTCCACTCTTCACATCTAATAATAACCACTCACATCTAATAATAACTACTCACATCTTTTTTCTTGCCAAGGAAATTTTATTTGGAGCATTATACCTGCTGCCATCTTTTGGATTGTTTAGAGGGAAAGGAACTGTCGCACTTTTGAGAAGGCCTATTCTTTTAAGACTGACCAATATTTGATAATTGATTCAAAGTCTTTAATTCTAAGATGGGATTTAGCAACAGGGAAACGAATTCACCAGAACTTCGCTAATACTATGCACAACAACTGGGATTCAATTTTTATGTAATCCGCTGTATTCTTTTCATATTTTTTTTATTTTTCTTTGTTTCTTTAGGCTACACCAGGTAGCCCTTTGTAAATCCTTTCATCTAATAATATTCTACTCTTCCGATCAAAAAAAAAAGTGTCAAACATCAAAAAATCATCATGGTATCAGAGCATCGTTCGATCTGAGATGGACATTAAAGTTTTTGCTACGATTGAAAATGCTTAAGAACTAAAGAGATGAGAAGATATGAAGGAAAATAAGAAGAAGATGCATCCCCAACTAAGAAGATTTCACTCAATAAAAGAGAAAAAATAACAGGAAAAGAAAAAGATGAAAAGAGCTGAAAAACGAAGACAAGGAAATGCTATTAAAGTTTTATGCTACATTCGTTCGGGCTCCTCTAGGTGGTTAGAGGTTTGTAGGAATTATGGGTCAATAAGTTTATTCATACCTACATGGAGGCTAATTTTACTGCGGATTCAATGGCTAAGCAATGGTGTTTTTATAATAGCAGGATTCCCTCCAATCACACCCTAATGATTTTACACAAATATTTACCCAAACTTCAAGAACAATCGCCAAATCTTTATTAACTTCTTTTATGAATCTTACAAGAATGATAAGAATACAAGGAAATAAAAATTATTCTAGACTTTCTCTCTCCTATTTGCTTTCTCACTATTCTACAAAGATCCCTCCTCTCTCAAATCTGCTTGGTCCTTTATATAGGGTATTACATAGTGGATGACAGCTAAGTCAACCTTTATTTTCGGATCTGGCTCCCATTGTTCTCTCAAGTTTACAAGTGTTTTCTTCGCACGTGATCTTTAATCTCGCAAGGTCTTCACACTTTCCTCGTTATTAGGTTGATGCCACCTGCTACATCACTCTTCAAATAATCTGCAATGGTCTTTGCAAACATTTGTAGATTAAAACTTTTCTGGGACATTGCTGTTGCGAGATTCGGCTCCTACATATTTTCCCTTCTCATGTCCTCTCTGCAAAGAAGATAAAGATATGAGAACCTCTATTTCACAACACTGCATCTATTTATCTTTCTATATTTTCCTTTACCGACAACCTTCCATGAATTAGGTGTAACCGTCTACACGTGTTTATTATTCCCCTTGTTTACTGGAATGTTCAATTTCAACCGGTCATCTCTTTTTGTGTATTTAAGGAGAGAGTTAATGGAAAAATAATTTTCTTCTTTTACTTCATCTTCCTCTTCTCCAAACTCTTTGTAAATCTTCATCCTCTACAATTTTCTTCATATTTGACTTTCATGAGTTTATCTACCTGCTGTTGCTTTCATGAAATCGCCAAGGTTAGTTTTGCTTTTCTTCTTTTGATCTTGCTGGAACTGATCTTATTTTGTTGACTTCCCTAATTAATTTTATTATTTTATGTAATTCCCATACTGATTATGTTTCAGCAAAAGCACCTCTAGCACCAAATTCACTGTCCCAAACCCTAAAGTTTCCAAAAGCTCACATCACAAGGTTGTTCCAGTGAAAAGGAAGCCTGCGAATAGCAAGGTAGTAAGAAACATTACTTCTTTAATAACAATATTATTGCCTCTGTTTCTTATTTGAGTTGATATTCGCAGGATGATGAAGATGTTAATAAACCTGCTAAGAAGCCTCGCCAATTAAAGACTATTAAATCTTCCATTGCATTCCTTGATTTTAAACCACTAGTAATTTCTACCATACCTTTGCCAGCTAGGCCTTTATTACTTACTTCTCCTGTCCACGAAAACATCGCTACAGATTTCACCTCTTCAATTGAACCTACTGCGAATGAAAACCCCTCTTTTCCCTTTGTTGATACCTCAAGGATTGATCCCAATTCAACCTCACTTACTAATCCCCTTCATCCTTCATCTGCAAAAGATACATCTTCTGTAAAAGATGATTCTATTCCCATGTATTCAATTATCGCTACCTATTCATCTGAATCCCTCTCTGTTAATAAGGAAGTTTTGGTAGGAGTGGACATCGCCTTTAAAGTTTTGTCTGATGCTCGGAGAACTTCTGTTGACCCCGTCAAACTTAGTGTCTGCGAAATTCTGAGCAAGTATTTTAGTTCTGAGAAAGCATCTTCGCAAACATCTTTAGAGAAAGAATTTGAATCTTTAAAGTAGAGTCTTCAAGCCATCACTTTAGAGTGTGGGAATCTTCGCCTCAAGAATCAGAAGCTTGAGAATGTGTCGCTGGACTACGATAATCTTCGCAAAAATAATGATGAGCTAAAAGTTATGACCTTCTTTTCTTCTCTTGTGGCTTATCTTCTTTGGTAATTTTATCTCTTTCACATTCATCTTTCTTAAAAATCCTTTGTTCGTATGTTAAGTTTTGATTCAAAAAAAAATAATGGAGAGATACGACTTTCAATATCCCGCTGAAGAGGCTCGTGCTGACAAAGAAGTTTTGTTGGACCAATATAATCAATTAGACAATCTTTACTCGTATTCTGTTGACCAAATTGACAACCTTACTAATGAAAACGCTCAATTAGCTCAAGAGAAAGAAACATTAAGTAGTGAAATATCCCGCCTCTCTTATTCGATAACTAAGGCTAACTTGGAGATTAAAACTATGTCAGATGAAAATGAAACCCTGTCCCAGGAGAAATGAATTCTCCTAAATAAAGTGGCGATATCTTCGCAACAACTTAGTTTACGCTAAAAAATGTGTGATGATCATGAGCGATCTCTTCGCTCATTGAAAAGTGAACTTAAAGAAATGATTGAGTCATCTACTGCTGAGAATAATAAGCTCATCCAAGGTAGAATAGCTTTGAGTGTAAAGGCTAATAAACTTAAAGAATCACACAGTCAATTACAAGATTCCTATGCTTTTCTAGTAAAGGAAAATGATTTACTTATTTCTAATGAGAAGAACCTTCGATCTCGCCTAAAAGGTTTGGTTAGGGACAACTTTGATGATGCGATGAACCACTTGGAGAATAGTAGCTTGGCTTTAACTCAATATCTTATTTCACAAAAGGAAGGTAATCATAAGAATCTATCTTCCTCTACCACATTTTCTTACTTAACTACTTTCGCAATATTCCTCTCACAAAAATTTCTCTATAACAACCTTTTGTGTCTTTGTTGTTCGCAGAGTCTGATAGAAGTCTTCATCCTTCTATTTCTTCTTTGGAATCTAAATTAGCCAATATTCACAAGGATAATGCAATACTTACTACTGTCCTTGCATGTTCTCGCGATTGTGCAGAAAGAATATTTGACTACCTTCAACATCTCAAGGATATTGAAAGTAGAAATTGTCAAAGATCACTTCTTTGCCAAGTTCACCTCAAAGATGAAATCCTTGTGAATAGCATCTTGCTAGATAAGGCACTTCCTCGTACAACAATTTTACCTCTTGAAGTGGATGCTGATGAAGTTCCTCGCGAACCTGACAGTGACTATGAATTCGAGAGTGATGATGAAGCTATTTTTTAGGATGATGAAGAAGGTGAACCCCCTAAGGAAGTAAATGCTAGCGGTAATCAAGAAGAAAAACAAAGCTGAAAATAAATCAGGAAAAGGAGAAAACTTATGAAAGTGAAAAAACTTGGGAAGATCCATCGATGTCTCTTTGCGAAGCCAATGTTGAAGTCTGAAATTCCTTTAGCTACTTAGACTTAGCTTCTTGAGTTGTTATATTTCCTATTTACTACTCTTGCGAATGATGTACTTCAATAAATCTTTAAATTCATTTAATTTTTTGGTACCCCACTTATTGGCGAGAAAGATAATGTATCTTCTTTATTAATTCCCATACTCGCCTTTATATTATATTTCTTGTGAGAAGTGGATCTTTTACCTGCATAATATTTAAATAGTTAATTTTTATAATTTTATTTTTGTTTCATGTGTGTCAAGTTCGCAGTCCTATTTGCATGATTTCGCTATCATACATGTTATCAAATATATCTTGAAATTTTCCAAGATTCCATTCATTATTATTCTCTTATGTGGTCTTATTTTGCCTTCCTAAGTAAAGGTCTTATTTTACCACCCCTTGTATTTGCGACAAAATAGTAGGCCATCTTTACACTTTCATATAATGACCCATTGATCTTGTCTTATAATTTTCTTGTATTATTTCCTCAACAGGATATTTTTCATGCGACAATATGACAGGCCTAAATATTCTTGCGAACGTATAGACCCATGATATTGCCGTCTTGCGACGAAATCGCAGGACGTCTTTACATTTTTGTGCACAAACCCATTGATCTCGTCTTATCTTTCTCTTGTATTATTGCCTATGCAGGATAGTTACACAAATATGACAAGTCTTAATAATCCTGTGAGTAAAAATCCTCATGTCATTTGCGTCTTTGACACTTATCAGCTCCCTAATGGAGGGTGTTGTCCTTATTATCCCCCAGATTTATCCTTCAAGGAGGCGTACCTCTACCATACAAGATTGGATCATCCCATCTAGTCTTAACAACAACTAGTTGTTTTCGCGGCCTCTTATCCATTCGCCGATATGGCTCATGGTTACAAGACCGCACCCTAAGTGGGGTTTTCTTCAGACCGAGTACATCATATTCAAGACTTGCAAAGAATGTCCAGGTACTCTCCAGACGCCCCATGCACTCTTGGCTCAACCGTGTACATAGGCGCCTTGATCAAATTCTTCACTCCTTAGGAGAGACCTTCTCACCTTAGTCGTCCAACCTAAGTCATAAGCTTAGGATGAATATCCAAGGCGCCGCTCCTGGATGGGCTTTATTGACCCCAAATCTCCATAACTCATGTTCCAGTAGTGGTATAGCCTTTACCTGAGCCATGTAATAGGTTCTCCCCTTCTATGACGCACTTTAGGTCTTACATTTGCCTCTTGCGAAAAAATTTCGCGAACTAGGGTGTACGCCATAGTTGGGTGCCTATGTCATTTTTTGTTCATTTAATCTTTGATTTTCTTTTGTAATAATCATAATGTCTGCGAAATTATCGCATGTTTTTAATCTATTTTGATAAATATAATCTCGCAGTAAAAAATTTCACTTTGATCTTCATTATATTTTTCTGTTTTCTAGCAACTTTTGTTAAACCTTTTATGGATAATATTTCTTTAGATATAGTCTATTCCATGGTTGATCAAGCTTGCGACCAATATCCTTTCCCTCAAGATCCATCAGTTTATATGCCCCTGTTCCAACTATTTCTTTAATGATGTATAGTCCATCCCATTTTTTTTTCTAGTTTTCCATCATTTTCTCTCTGATATACTGGTATTTCTCGCAACACCAAATCACCTGGCTGAAATTCTCTTATTTTAACACGTTTATTGTATTCTCGGGCTAATCTTCGCTGATAATTCTCCATATGATGTAGAGATATTTCTTTATTTTCTTCTAATTCATCAAGCTTTGTTAAAATCATATCCGCACTTAAATTTTTCTCCCATGATTCTCTCTTTGTTGTAGGAATAATGACCTCAGTTGGTAGTACCGCTTCAACCACATATGTTAAACATAAAGGTGACATTCCTGTAGATTCTCGCCTAGTTGTGTTATAAGCCCAGACTTCATTATGCACTTGTTCGCACCATGCTTTATTATGCCCCTCCATCTTCTTCTTCAATGTATCTGAAATTGTCTTATTTGTTGCTTCCGCTATTTCTTTGCGCATATAAAGGGGAGGATTTCCCACATTTTATCTTAAATGCATTAAGTAACATTTCTATGTTCTTCCCCTCGAACTTGTTTCTATTATCTGATACTAATTATGCAGGAATTCCAAATCTATGATATTTTCGAATATAAATGTGAAGACATCTTTAGCGTGAATATGCTGTACTTCCTTTACTTCATCCCACTTTATAAAATAACCTGTCGCAATAATTACAAATCTTATTTGTCCAGATCCTGGTAAGAATGGTCCCACAATGTCTAGACCCTACTTTACAAAGGGCCACACACTTGTTGAAGATGGTAAAGGTGCTCCAGGTGCATGTATCCTCTTACCGTGTCGCTGACATTCTTCGCAGTGTCATGATACTTCTTTCTTGTCCTCATGCATGTACGACCAATAATATCCTTGCATTTTCGTTTTGTATGCCAAAGATCTTCCTCCGCTATGGTTACCAGCATCTCCATAATGTAATTCTTTCAATACTTCTTCTCTTTCTTTTGTTGTCAAGCATCTAAGTGATGGTCCCTTAAATGATCTTCGATACAATACCCCATCTCTAATTTCGTAATTTGTCGCACGACTCTTTAATTTATGTGTCTCCAATCTATTTCTTGGTACTTCTCCATTCTCTAGATATGCATGAAGTTCGATTCTACAACCTGCGATATTGTTCGCCTGCTCCTCTTCCCCATCTTCTATTATCATCACATATGCCTCTTAGTCCTCTTCTTTGTTGATTGAAGGCGAAAGAAGTGTTTGTATCTTTATGCATCTCGCAGTTGGATCTACCATCAAACTTGGGATAAAAGCAAGCTTCTAGTCTGTTATCCTTCCTTGATATGTGTCTCCATTTTATTTTTGGGAGAATATTTTTGTATTTCTTCAATGATGGCTCATTCGTAGTGTATTCCTCTTTTATTTGGAGAATAACTAGCTGCGAGTCACTGGTGATTCTTGCATTTTCTAATTTCATTTCTATTACGAACCTTAAGGCATGTACCACTGCTTCATACTCCGTTTCATTATAAGTGTATGTGAATTCCAACCTGAAGGAAAAATCTATTTTCGTTCCTTTTGGAGAAATTAAGACAATTCCAACTCTGTTACCTTATCCATTTGATTATAAATCGACCAATATTTCCCATTTATCGGGCTCTGTCAGCAAGTCTTTTGGATTCCCATGTTCTTCGTCTACATCCATCATCTCCTCCACAACTTCATCGTTTTCTGAGGGAAACTCTGCTAAGAAATATGCAACACCTTGTGACTTCGACGAAGATATGATTTGATACTTGATCTCATAATGTCCCACTTGTGCATTCCATCTCTCAACCCTGCCTGATCACTTTAACTTTTTCATTACTGATTCAATTGGCACCTCTGTCAATACCCTTATTTCATGAGCCTGAAAATATATGCGAATCTTAAAGGTTGCATAAACTAATGCCGATATTAGTTTTTCAATCTTCGAATAGTTTTCTATGTCGCATTGAATATCTTGTTGATGTAGTAGATCGTCTTTTCTACCCATACGTCTATTCGCAACAATACGACACTTAATGCATGCGAAGTTGTCGCAAGATAGATTAGAAATTCTTCCCTTGGATTTGCTTTTTGTAAGATGGATATATTCATCAAATGGTCATTTATTCCTTGCAGCGCTTTTTCGCATTCTTCTGTCCATCTAAACTTCGCTCGCTTATTAAGTATATTGAAGAAATGCTTGTACTTGTCCGATGATCGTGAAATGAATCTCCCTAGCGAAGCCAAGATCCCGTTTAATTTATGTACGTCTTTCACCGTCACTGGCGTTTACATGTCTCGGACTGCTTGTACTTTCTATGGATCAACTTGTATTCCTTCTTTTGACACGATGTATCCTAAAAAAATTCCCGATGCAACACTGAAAATGCATTTTTCAGGATTCACCTTGATGTTAAATTGTTGCATCTGCTCAAAAATTTCCTTCAAATCCTGCACATGATCTTTAGCTTCCTTACCTTTCACCAGCATGTCTTCCACATACACTTCTAGTGTCTTATGTATCCGTTTCGCAAACACCTTCTCTACCATCCTATGATATGTCGCTCCAGCATTTCGCAAACCAAATGGAATTTTCGTGTAACAATATAATCCTATGGGTGCGAAAAATGCAATGTGTTTTTGATCTTCTTTAGCGATAGGGATTTGATTGTAACCTTTATATCCATCTAAATGGAACATTCTATCATTTCCTGCCGTTGATTAGACCATTTGTGGGATATCTGGTAATGGGAAACTGTCCTTTGGACAAGCTTTGTTTAGATCATTGAAATGTATGCAGATTCTTATCCCATTGTTTTTATTAAGTTCCACTACCATGTTTGCTATCCACTCCGGGTATTTTTCTTGCCGTATAATTCCTGCATCAAGCATCTTCTGTAATTCTTCTTCTATTTGAGGATGGTATGTTATTGCTATTTTTCTTATTCTCTACTTGAATTGTCTTGTATTTTTTTTAATTTCCAAATGATGACACGCGATAGAAGGATCTATTCCAGGAATCTCATCCATGCTCCACGCGAAGATGTCTTTGTATTCTCGCAAGAGATTGATTGTTATTTCTTCTTCGTCTGCGTCCATTTTGGTTCTGATCTTTAGCATCTTTGATTCTTCTTCAGTTCCAACGTTTACTTTTTTGTTGGTTCCGCAGCAGTGTAGATCGCCTTTGGTTCTCCTACTGATGTTGGCTCTTTTATTTTTTTTATCGGTTTGTCTCCTTCTTCCGAGATTTGGTATTCCTTTTCATTCGTCTGCTTTTATCATGTAAATTCTAAATTCTTCTTATTTCCTTGCCTCTTTCACCATTTTCCAGTGAATTTTTCGCCTCTTTGCACGCCCTTCATAAATTTTCACTTCTACTTGATAACACATTTTCGCAACCTTAACATCTCCCCTGATTTCACCTACTCCACTTGGCAGGAAATTTGATGCACTGATGAAAGGTTGATGCTACGACTTTAATCGCATGTATCCACGGCCTTCCCAACAGCACGTTGTAAGGCGACTCCATATCCACCAAACATAATGTCACTTGTGTTTCAATTTTTCCTAGCAATATTCGCACCACTATTTCTCCTTTAGGTTTTGTTGTAGATTTTCCAAAGCCGTTGATATGATATGTTTAACAAGTCATCTCTTCATCTTTGTATCCCATTTCTCTGAATGCATAGTAGAACATTATGCCAACCGAACTTCCTGTATCTACTAAAGTTCTGTTTATCGCCCATTCTTCTATAGATTTTGCTGATTCATCCATCTCTTTTCACGCTGCAGTTACTGTGATTAACAATGGAGCTGTGTGCTTTAAATTTTTTTATTGGTATCTCTGCTATTGTGAATGTAATTTTTTGATTTTCCTAGTCCATCAATGGTAACACCTTTTCTACTGTCATAATTTTCTTTCCTTCAAAATCTCGTTTATGTATTCTTCCTTTGATATTTTCGTGGAATTCATTAATCATTGTTTTTGTTATTAAACTACATTCCAACTCCTACTGTCTTCTCTGGCTTTAATTATCTTTTCATTAATCGTTTCATCATCTTCTGGACTTCAATAATCCGTTAAAAACTACACAAATCCTTCATTAATTATTCCAAACTTTTTCAAATCACAATAACAACCATCGAACCGATTGAAAAACTTTTTCAAACTCTTGGCATAATTCGTTTCCCTGTTTCTAGCACCAATATATAATTGCAGGTTTCCCCTACAATCACACCCTAATGATTTTACACAAAGATTCACCCAAACTTCAAGAACAATCACCAAATCTTTATTAACTTCTTTTATAAATCTTACAAAAATGATAAGAATAAAAGGAAATAAGAATTATTATATACTTTTCTTTCCTATTTGCTTTCTCACTATTCTAAAAAGATCACTCCTCTCTCCAGTATGCTTGTTAATTGTAGACCTATTTTATCCTTTGTTTGCCTCCCCGTGCAAGTGGCTTAATGGGTATGGATTCTTGCCTCCACGTCGTCCCCAAGCCAGCACTCCTGGATCCGTCCGGTCAGGTAACCCAAGAAAGTGAAACCAACACGCTGAGAAACCGAGTTTTTGACAAGTGATCAGATTAAACCCTAATTAAATCAGTACATTTATCTACAAAATTAGCGGATATCTGACATTAAGTTCGGTTATTTAACGCGTTTAGTGTATAGCTTAAAGAAATATCTGACAAAATTAATGATAGCCATTGATCGAACATTTACGGAGATCTTATTTACCTTTTTGTTTTTCTTGGTCTGCCACTCGTACGTTAATGGACGACTGCTTGCTGACTTATAAAGAGTTGGTGAGCGGTGGTATATATATAAACAAAGACCGATGTACGACTTAAGAAGTGGTTCCACTTCCGACCACTCAATCAAATTATTCAACTTTTAAATTCTAAATAGCAAGTAGCTAGAGAGGAAATTATTAAAAAAAATGAAAAGTAACGATATTGGTTGTTGATTTGATTCCCGCTGGGTCTAACAAATGATTCAAGAGGTACCAAACAAACAAAACTTTCCAGAAATGAAAATATACGAAAAGCAATTTTCCGCACAGTGTCATATGAGCAGGGCAAGTGGGATCCACCTCTCTTGGAATTAGCTGGAAGGCCCATTTAGAGGGTCAGTTGAGCCTAGGGGTGACCATAAGGCCCGAAATCCGCGGATTTATCCGTACCCAACCGTATTTTTGCGGGTGGGTATCCGGACCGTTCACTTATGGATTGGATGCGGATATAAATTTTGGCATCCAAAGGGTAACGGGTTGGGCCCGGATGCAACAACGAAAATCCGTTGGACATCCGGACCCGTATGGTTAGGTCACTTATGTGTTGAGGATAAATTAGGAATTCCAATTACTTGCTATATAATCAACTTATCCTTTTTTACTTCTCATTCCACCGAATTTTAGGTTGAAGTTTGCACTGCAGAGAGGCAATAGGTATATCGCTGCAGATCTAAAAACTGCACTTTCATCTTGTAATTAATGGCTTTGAGTTGATGTTTTATACAAAGACCATAAAGATTTACAAGTTGTTTGTTACTTGTAGAGTTTTGTTTGTATTTTTCTACTGCTATTTCACTCTTTTTTTCATTTGTTTTTCTTTGAGTTTATAGATCAAAGATTTTGTCATCTTTAAATGCTTTAAGGTTAACTTAATAATATTGTTTGTCTTCTTCTTATATAAAAGAATTCTGAAAAATACTAGAAATGTAGATCTTTGTAAAAGTGATGATTTTTGACTACCAGACATGAAGTATTCCATAGGACCACTTTTTTTGGTTGAATGAGGACCACTTTTCATGGTAAATACAGATGGAAATGAAAACTGAAGGGAGGTTCTTTTTTTTTTGTCTTCCATAGAAGAGTCCGTCAGATCTAGTTTTTTTTTTTTCCTATAAAATTTAATTTTTACATTAAATGTTTTTAATGGATTCCTTACTGATATTCAATTTGTTATGCAGAAGACAAGAGTTGTTTTTTGTTGGTGGATCTCTCTATCTTTCAGGTATGCTTGTTGATTATGTGGTTTCATTAGTGTTTGTATCTTAATTTCGATATGAATTTCAGTATTGTTGATTTCCTGCATCGAAGGTAGATTTCTTTGGATTTGGTTGATTTTAAGATTAGGGCTTGGAAATGATTGATTTTGATACTGAATTCCAGGGTGTTCTTTAATTCACTGATAATCTTTTATTGATGGTAGACTTTTCACTGTATTTGATGTTCAATTTGGTTAAATTTAAGCTTACTTGTGGTTTCATTTTTATTGTTCTTTAATTCACTGATAATCTTTTATTGATGGTAGACTTTTATTGATGAAGAAGATTAGTAGTACAATTTTAAGCATCTTAGCCTATTGATTCAATGTGTAAACAAGTGATGTGCGGGACCTGTTTTTTGATAGTTGTCAATTGTCATTTGAATACTAAATTTTGAAATATTGATGAAATGAATACATTTTGTTATGGTTTATTATCTTGCTTTTTTTTCCATTATCTATAGATGGGGTCTAATAATGAAGAAGATTAGTAGTACAATTTTAAGCATCTTTAATAATTGATCATTTCACTTTATCTTGATCTCTTACGTCAATTTTGAGCATCTTAGCCTATTGATTCAATGTGTAAACAAGTGATGTGTTAGTATCAAAAAAAAAAAAACAAGTGATGTGCGGGACCTGTTTCTTATCTTGTTTTTTTTTTTTCCATTATCAGATGGGGTCTAATAATGAAGATCATATTGAAGTACAACCTTACATCTCACTTAATAATGACATCTCACTTAATGATGGCATCTTTATACCGATACATAACGAGAATGTTCAGGAGTTTCCGGCTGGAACACATCCTACGTTGGAACAAGCTACACATCCTACATCAACAGAGGTGGATGTACAAGAAGGTTCATTGCCTGTTGTTAGTAAGAAACGAAAAGTATCTGAAGCATGGGACCATTTTATCAAACGCTTGGACTTAAAACCTCCTAAAGCTGAATGCAGGCATTGTAAATTCCGGTATGCATATGGTAGTGTTACTCATGGTACGTCTAATCTTCTTTATCATGTCAGGCATTTGTGTCATAAATACAAGAGTATAAGAGAAGAAAATCAGACTTGTTTAACCTTTAAACCTATGAGTGAGGGTGAGGGTCATGCTCTTATATCCCACACACTCAACCAAGATGCATCCAGACTTTCTCTTGCTAAAATGATTATGCTAGATGAGTTGTCTTTCAATTTCGTACACCATGAGGGGTTTTTGAATTTCTGTAGAGAACTACAACCTAAGTTTAAAGTTCCTTCTCGTTGGACTATTGCCTTGATAAGTATCGTAGTTCATTACATCCGAAGACAATACAAGCTCTAATATGCGGTCAGAATTGGCTTCAAGTTAAGCCAATTGTAGTTGAACTTGACGAGGAGAATGAAAGCTTGGATTGAGGAATCATAATTATTTATGTCTTCTCTCTCTCTTTATGTCCAGTTGATAATATAATTTATTCATCATTATTATTTATGTCCTCTCTCTCTCTCTATGTCCAGTTGATAATATAATTTCTACTTATGTTTTTGTCTTACTACAGCTGCATTAGAAATGCTTCAGGATGTTGAAGAAGTTACGATTTTGGACTGAAGTGTATGATAACATTGATGTTGGTTTTTTGGCGATGTGTTATATGTGGTAATATTGGTGTTGGTTTTCTGCATTAGAAATGCTTCAGGAACTTCTGTATAATGTATAGATGGTCCTAATTGCAAAGACATTTTTTTTGGAGTGTTGTGTATGGTAACATGGGAACTTTAGTGTATGGTAACATGCTGTATGTTGGAAGGACTTGTTTGCTTGGGGTGTTCTCCATGGCACTTCTTATATATATATGATATTTATATGTTTTAAAAGATGTCATTTGTGCTATTATAAAATTTTATTTTAAAACAAATCCATTAGATTATCAGCATCCAATTCGTGCATCCGTGCATCCATTGGATGAGAATCCGTTGGATCTGGATTGGATGCGGATGCCAAATTTTAAATCCGTAGTTGATTGGATTGGATGCGGATGAGGTGAAAACCGGTCCATACCGGCCCATGCTCACCCCTAGTTGAGCCACATTATGAGTCGCAATTCACAATGGTTTTGTAGTGGTTTGCCGGGTATGGGCTGTAAAAAATATTTAATAAATAAATCAAATTAGTGGGTGAGTGGGTAAAGACCCGCACTGAATATAATATTATAATAGATTAATGGATACACTAATAGCATCTCCAATGGAAGGAGTGAAGGTCTTAAAAAGACATGAAACCTAGGAATTAATACTTTTTAAACTAAAAATTAATCTCCAATGCTAAGGTTAATGAAAATCATGACAAGGATGCCATTTCATGAGAAGGGGTAAAGGAGAAGGTCATATCTTCACTTTCTTAATGACCCTGGGTCTATTGACACATCACCAATATTTTATTTCAAAATTGATTTTTTTTTAATTAAAAAATATTTTTATTGGGTGATAACTTCAAATATGTTTTTTCCTCATAATTATAACCCATTTCCAAAATTTATTTTAGGGTAGGAAGACTTAGAGCTGTCAAACAAGCCGGCCCGGCCCAGCCTGGCCTGGTTTTAGTCAGCCAAGCCCGGCCTACGGTCTGGCTTGGGTCGGCCTGTCTATTTAGCAGGCCTGGAAACCCTATTAGTGAACATTATTTTAGGGACCACCCTTTTTTTGGGGGGACCATGGTCCCATTTTGAGTATGGGTGCCCTTATCCTATTTTTTTTGTAATACCTAAACTACCCTTTTAATTATTTTTTGGTTTTGATTAGTGAAATCATTATTGAAATGATTAAGACAAAAATAACATTAACCCACCACCGCCGATTACCACCACCGCTGTGGCAGCTGATTACCACCACCACTACCGCCGATTACCACCACCACCACCGATTATCACCACCACCAACCATCTATTACCACCACCACCTCCGATTACCACCGCCACTACCTCTATATATGTAGCTTCATTTAAATCATTAACAAAGATATTCTCACAAACTCATTGCTTGTCATTCGTTTTTGGTTGAAAAAATGAGAAGTATCAAAATGAGTTGAAAATGGAAAAAAGTTGTAGAGAGGTTTAATGGAGGTTTTTTTTTCTCCAGAGACATGTTCGGTTACATCGCAAAAAAAATTCTTAGCCGAACTAAGAGTTCGGTTATCAAGGATTAATTTTTCTGGAACCGAACTGAGAGTTCGTGTTCATTCGCAAAAAATACTTTTAACCTAACTATGGGTTAATTCCATTTATGCATTTGCAAGTGCGATTCGGTTGGATCGCAAAAATTGTTAAGTTTTTACTTTAACCGAACGTTTGCCTAATTGCATATATGCATATACAAGCTCGCTTTCGGTTGATTCGCAAAATATGTTGAAGTTTGCGAACCAACCGAACTTCTAACACTAGGTTACTTTTAACCCAGTTGGTTGGGAACTTGATTGCGTTGAAGTTTGCGAACCAACCGAACATAGGTAAATGAGTTCGGTTAACTCGGAAAAATAATTTCAAAACCGAACTCTTCTCTATATAGCCAAATGTTGAGTTCGGTTTAATCGCCAAAAACAAAATTCTCGCGAACTTACGGAGTACCTGTTGTTTAAAGTTCTATTTACAACGTGGTCTAGTCGATCAACCGAACAAAACTCTCAGTAAATTCAAGCATAGTAGTTCGGTTACATTTGATTTTTCATCAAATAGCTAACAAACAAAAACTCCATTAAAGCTCTGGTTCGGTTGCTGTGATTTTGGATTTATTAACCGAATCAGCATTTGCGAAAGTTCGGTTACATGTTTCTTCATATAATATAACCAACTTTGTTGACATGGTTGAAATTTTTTGTTACAATTTTGATTTTCAAGATATTTTAGGCCGTTCATAGCAACATTCACTAAGTTACAAGCATACCTTAGCACCCAGATGATGTTTTTTCTCCATATTCACCCATCTCAAAATAATTTTTTTCTTCATCTTCATCTTCTTCTATCACTTTAGTCACTCAATAATCGGAGGTGGCGGCTAGGTTAGATGCTTTTGTATTTATATTAGATTAAGTTAATTACAATTATTAGGTTAGGGTTAATTAAATTGTTAAGGGCAAATTAGTAATCTCATGATTTTTAGGACAGTCCCTAACAATTTAGGTTAGGGTGCCTTAAAATCAATGGTCCCAAAAAAAAGGGTGGTCCCTAAAATAATGTTCATCATATGTTTCTTATATTTTAAAAAAAATTAAAGGCCAAGAGAATTGATACCGAGGTGCTAAATCTTCTTTGTCCGCGTACCTAACCAATTGGCCCATCCATACTTGATGTTAATGTCCGAAATGACAACGTATATAATTGACCTATTTATTTAATACTGTTAATTAGACACAATTAGCATGCTAGTTTAAATATTAATGCTAATTTTATTTAGGATAAAAGTCAAAACTTAATTTTAACTGACGTCTAATTACTATGAATTAGGAAACATTTAATCATCTATAATTATGACTACGTGAAGTGTAATGATAAAGTGTGAACATAAAACACACTGAGATTTATATAGCAATTTAATTTAATGCAGTTTAATGTATAAAGAAATAATACATTAATATAAGTTATTCCATTAGGCTAATTATATATAATCTGCCGAAAATAACTACAGTCGGATTTTCTACATTTTTTAGGAAATTTGAAAAAATTTTATTTAAAGAAGGAAGATAATATATAGATTTGTGATTAAGAATTTGGTAAGTTCTCGTCAAATAAATTAAGAGAAAATATCTAAATATATATGATTGTGATCAGTTTCCAAACAAAATGATGTAGAGTAGATCAGTGGTTGCTTAATAAGTGGTAGAAGAATTTATTCATGGGATCGATCCTCCCCACAATATTAATATTTTTTGCTAACAAATAGTATATATTCGTATATTACTCGCCACATACAGGCCAGCCTGGGCAGGCTTGAACAGGCCCAGGATAACACAGGCCAGGCCATAACTGGCTAAGGTATGAAAACTTCAGGCGTGCACCCATTTTTGGGATAAAACTTATTCCCAAACCCAAAATTAAAAAAATTGTTTTTCACTGTTCTTTCTTCTCTCTTCGTTCTTCTTATCTTCTTCTTTCTCTTCTTCAATACCCTCAAACCGATGAGAGTTTGAAGATTTTCCATGTAGATTCATCAATACCCATTGATGAGGATTCATCATTCACCATGATAATCGAGAAAATAGCGAGATTTAGCTTCATCCAAGTGTTCTTCGAAGATGGGGATATTTTTCAGATTCATTACCCGATCGATGATATAAAGATGTGCAATTGAGGGTTCAGACTCCAATAAGCAATGAATTTAATTGAATCAACAGGAATTTAACAAATTACTTGTGATGATGATACAGGTGAATCCGGTGTTCGAGTTTCACATTTCACTGCCAATACAACCATATCTCTTTCTTACAAACTATCTCTTACACATTTCACCCTTTTTTCAACCACTTCATCTTCCCCAGCCACAACTGCAGACCAAACTACAGACCCACCGACCACAACCTCGGGAATCGATTGTTCGAGGTTCTTGGAAAAAGCATCTAGGCTGAACAGAACTTCCGTCAGGCAGATGAAGAAACCCGTCGTTTTATTATTGTGTTAGTTGGTGAACAAGCTGAGAAACATGGGTATGTGTTTTTCTCGGAAGTTCAGTTTATTCCGGTGGAGGATCTTTTGACAATGGATAAGCTATGGATACAGTACAGTGATGAGAAATTTGGGTACAGTGTTCAGAAGAAATTTTAATGCTCATGGTTATCAAAACCTCAATATTTTTACGATTTATCTGTTCACTTTTTCGTCCCCAGACGCATAAAAGTGTTCATTGCATCTACTTGTGCCGTTGTCATACCATCAGTTGTATCAATTTTCCTGCCATTTATTAACTTTGTTCTGTTAGAATTATGGGTGTCACGATCGCTGGAGTCGATATAGCTATCACGAAAAAAATTTGTGCTGCAGGTGTTATGCATCTAAAAACATTTGTTGCATAATTTATTATTGTAGGTGCATGACAAGCTATGCAACCTTTTTTTGTTTGCATAACTTGTTATGCAGTACAGAAAATGGTTGCATAACACGTTATGCGGCTATTATTGTAGGTGCATGACAAGTTATGCAACATTTTTTTGTTTGCATAACCTGTTATACAGTCCAGAAAACGGTTGCATAAGACGTTATGCAGCTACTTTTTTCTTAGTATTGAAACCAACAAAAAATTAAAATTTGCATAACTTGTCATGCACCTACAATAATATCTACATAACATGTTATGCGAGTCGTTAAAATGGATGCATAACCTGTTATGCATCCCGAAAATATGACTGCATAATGCATTATGCATCGAAAATTGTTGCACAATCTTTTATGCATCGAGAAAATAGATGCATAACTTGATATGCATCCGTAAATATGGATACATACTGCATTATGCATCATTTTTTTTATGTACGCACTAAAATCAACCAAAACAATGGTTATATAACTTGTTATAGATGCATAACTTTGTTATCCAAATGCATAGTTTGTTATGCAGTGGAGAAAATGGTTGCATAATTCGCTATGCGTCTGCAGAATGTGTTATGCATCGTTTTTGGTACTTGCATAATGGTTATGTATCAAGTTTTCGAAAATTTTCCTAAAATGAGGATCACCTACGATTTTTTCGTGAAAAACAAAAATTTGATATTCTTGTTTGTACTCGTTGCGTAGCTATTTTAAAAATATTTCCAACGATATAAAATTTGTAAAATTCTAAGGCACGGATATTTAGATATGTTATGTCCAAGTTACGCTTCCAATTATACCCCTGAAAAATTAGGGCTGCATAACGAGTTATGCTTTGAAAAATAGTATGCATAATTTGTTATGTATTGATTCCCTAATAATTTCATATAATTATGGGTGTGGACAGTCATTTAAAAATTAATTGTGGGTTTGACAACGAGAATATTATTTTTTTTGGGTCTCCCCTAATTTC